>JAXGGS010013120.1:0-26095 GCA_035585475.1 Armandia brevis | reverse complement strand
ATAATATTATTATCATACGTCACTTTAGCTTCAATTCAGAAATACCCACTCCACAATTGTCGTATGTATGCTACTGCAAAATTGCTCAGGCGTTTGTTGCATGTCAGTGACTTGAATTTGACGAAATACATTCCATTCCACATATTAATTCACTTAGCCCTACAGCATTAATATAAATTGCCACATCATACCGACACCAATGTACATACGATTAATCATTTTATACCTTTCCATCGCTAATACAAGAAATACTGTACAGAAAAATCTAACCAATTTGCTATGTTACTAATAACTCGATGTATTGGTTAGAATTTTAATGCTAATCGTTGCATTATAAAATGCTATAATTAATTGTTTCTCAAGAGATGATGAACTTGAACTGAGCAAGCTATACTTATTGATTAGTAATTGTTTTGAAGTTGCCCGGACGATTTGTCAAATATCTTATCACACTGTGAGTAGTTGTCTGTTGAATGCACGAAGTTTGTTACTGAGAAAGTTATTACGCTAATATCTCCTAGACACGGGAGACATAAGAGCGACAATATCTATAGGAAATTGTAATTTACGAATACTGTTTATCTTTGGTTTTACACAATCATTAATCCAAATATATGCTATCTCCGTTTTCACCTTTTCTGATATGAACTCTGGTGTGATTGCATTTTAATACTGAACTAAAAATCTTTTCGTCCTAAACAATTCTACCGCAGCGCCGTGCTATCTCAATATACGACCAATTAGTTAATACTACTTAGCCTTTTATATGGCGCGCAAAGTAGTATTCTGTCACTACTTGTTACTACTAGCGAGAAGTAGTAGTTCACAGGTTTTCTTTTTTTTATTAATCTACACGACTTTAATTACTTTTAGCGTTTCTAATACGAACACTATTAGGCAATTTATGTAGTGTCATATTTTGTGTTGGGTAGTTTTACATTATGAAAATAAAATAAAACAAATTCTATCGTCAATCGTTCTTCTTTTTTAAATCTTTATAACCTAGTCAGATAATGCTGAGACTCATTGTTAATTGCAAAAATAATTTATTCTGTTCATTTGATTATAATATTTACAATGTTGTATAGCTATAAAACACACACAGTTCATTTCTCCTATCTGTAAAAAACCGTTCACGCTAGACGTTATAACTGACGTTTCGGAAATTCATGCGTCCATCACTCTTCGGCAGGTACCATAAATTAACCATCACATCCATATACACTCCCTCATTAAAATCACTTTCATTATTCAACTTTACAAATATACGACACCAGGTCATATACATGCATCACTAACAATAAAACATTTTGCATTAAAATGAGGCTTTTCCCGTTTTCTATCATTGATCATTGACACGTAGTAAAAGTAGTATATAAATACATGAACTAGAGATCATGATCAGTGCTGTTTGGTGCACTGTTCATCATAATCAGGCATACACACATTCAAACGGACGGAGTTTTGATTTGTGCAGTAAATACTAATAGTTGTACGGGTCACCTTAGCTTATCGACTCGATTATAACCAAGTAAAAATCTACGGACAAATATACATAATTATGTACAATTAACTACAGCTCAGCGCTGCAAATATAAAAATATTGCTCTTTCTGCAATTTATCGAAATGACTGATAAGATCAGTAACATATACAGGTATGTGACCAGGACAATCCTCGGTGGTTACATCCACTCAGAAGTAGGCCTCAACTTGTAAAAATATAATGTCGATCGGTCATGGATATTTGTGAACAAAATTGAATTAGCACATTCAGGATATATGAATTAACAGTGGGTCGAATATTGAAATCAGCTCATTTTCACGTCGCGTCACAATTTTCTACATTGACGCCTCTGGATGAATTATGAAGATCAACGATTTGTCCATTCTCCTCTAGAACCAGATCTTTCAGACAGCCCACAAAGTTGTCTGTGAAATGTCCATTACTCTGATCTGATACTGTCTCTCCGTACTCAAATCCACCTAGAATACAATAAGGGGAAAACAATAAGTACTGGCGAGGAAACAAGGCAATATTAACAGGTAGCTCCACCGAAACTCTCATTCATACATGCAAAGTGGTGAGGGAAATTTACTGTTTAAAGATTATTCACGTTCATGTTTGACATTAATCATTGGAGGGAATCTACCCTCTTCTGTCAGTGGACAGTGGACAGAGACAGTAAAATAATTTTGCTCAATATTTCTATTTATTACGATCAGTTACGACTGTGACACATGTGAGATGTTTTAAATCCCTGGATTAGTTTGAGATAGAATATTTATCAGAATTATAAGTTTACAGAGACAGTATCACGCACCTAAGTGAAATATACCGTGAGTGTCCAGACCAGAGAATTCTCCAGCTATCTCCTCGCTGTAGAATTCTCCATCAATCACCAGCTCCAACTTCTTCCCACTCCTAGAGGAGGTAAATGTGATAGAATGTTGGTCATATAAAGATAAAATCTGCATCAAAAATGCGTACTTTACACTGGCGCACCGATCACCGGCACAATGTAATTAATCATCCCCGCTATCTTACCGATGTAATGAGACAAAATGCCAGTTTCCGTCATCCATGATTGTCTTGGATATCATCTCGCTCCTGGTCCCCCACCCAAGACTGGCTACCACTTTCAGTCTCCCTCTCTCTACCCCGATACCCAGATAGTCATCAGTGTCAGAGAACACCTGCACAAACACAACATTTTATAATAAATAAATATATGATACAATAGTGTGGTTAATGTGATAGTGAACATAACTTAATGCATCGAAATATAACGTGATTTGCTTTAAAGGGATCACTGTGGTGCCTTTGGTAATTATCAATTATTATCACCGGTCTGCGATGGACCACGTTATAATGGAGCATTGTATGACACACGTGCCAGTATAACATGAATATAATTATATATAAAATAAATTAATAATAGAAACCATGGCCACGTTACGTACAATTCCGTTCCAGAGAATCATTCCCGAGGGGAGAGTGGTAGAGAAGTTGAAACTGATGAGACCAGAGAGAACTTGTTCTTGTGTAAAGTTTCGGTCTTTAATATACACGTGGCTTTCACCAGTAAATCTGGCAGCACTGATCCGTACATCTAAAACACAGATGCAAAATATAAATACCAACAACCGTAATAAAAATACGTAAATAAATCCATGCACTATAATCACCATGTAAATATAATTCAATTTCATATAGTCGGTTACGCAATATGGATCGCATACTGTCCAGGATAAAGAACGTTGATTTCGAATGTAACTAAAGTAAAATGTATATGTATCTTAAAAATACACTAACAAGAAAGCACACTCTTAACGAGCTAGCCCTGAAGAAACCACCGGTTTAAAAAAGTTCGGTATTTCAAACCAATCACCACAAAAGTTACAGGAGAAAGAGGGTAAACGTGATTTTTCCTACCTTGAGAGCAGAAACGTCCGACTTTCCCCAGTGGACAGAGGCAGCTGTAGGAGTTGTTAGAGGTCGCTGGGACGCACGTGGACCCTTCTCCACATAAATTATCTCTACATAGCACTGATATCTCACATCTATCTCCGTAATAATCCTACAATAAAATATAAAAACATTTATTTATTATGCTTCATTATTATGAATAACTTGTATTTGTGTGTAGGTATATACATGAACACACTTGGCGATTAATTAAGTAAAAAGTTCAGTATAAAAAAATATAACCGGAAAACGCAATATTTACCTCAGTACAGGAACAGTTCACACTGGTGTCGTTGTTTAAACTGCATTCTCCTGCGTTCTCACAAACATTGTAGCCACAATCTGTGCCATCACAATCCACCACATTCAGCCCTTCCATAGCACCTACAGGCGAGATCAATGAACTTTTAATATCAACAGAGATTTCAGCAGTTAATTATATATAAACAGATAAGCGCCGATCAATGTAACGAGCAATGAGCAATTTCGTGAGTTGTACCTGTTTTGTCGAGTTTGAGGGCTCGGCCATTTATTGATACGTGTCTAACGCAGCCCTCGAAGGTCACAGGGTCGTCCTCCACAGCATCCGGGGCTAAAGCTGAGAGGTCGGGTAAACCACCTGAATATAGTGACATGATAAGGTATAGATAAAAACCTCATAAAAACGCACCATATGCACATTTTAAATCATATCTTAAGCTGAGAGGCTACAAGATGTACTATCAATAAATACGTCATAGCCGAAATACAGGACCAATATCACATGTTAAAATTAAAACACTGATATATCAGTTTTAAAATTTTATAAACTAATATGGATCGATAATTAAAAACCACATAAGAAATAAAAGCTCTATAATTATCTGACGCACCTATAAATAGTGGAGTTGTGACGTCCAGACCGACGAGTCCGGGCTGAGCTTCACCTGTCACTAACTCTCCATTCAGGTTTATATAAACATGTGTGATGTTCCTCCCTACAGTCAGCGTGTTCCAAGAACCTGGGAAACGGAAAATATACATCATAAATACAACACTTATTATTCTTTAAGTGGGCGAGGGAGTTGATTTTTTGAGACTGAGACAATAACATTGGTGCCTCAGACTTAATACTTGTATCTCTGTCTTTTATGTGTAGAAATGTGTTTTACTCAAACTTTAGATCAGCTGAGGTGTAAATGTAAGAGAGTAATTGATGGGTAAATCATCCCTTTACCTTGTTGATTGAGGACAGTGTTGCTGCTCATTATAACAGTGGGTAGCGTGGTCCCTGTGTTATAGCGGACCTGCACAAACCCCCTCAGCAGACTGATGGAGAAATAATCACTGCTCCTCTCGCTCAGATGCTCGGCGATGTAAACCAGTAACCCCGTGGCCACCTCGGGCCGGAACTGCAGCTCAAGGTCAATCTGCAGCTTGGCGTTCGTGGGAGGCTGGAACGCCATGTAAGACGCTTCCCCGACAAACTTAGCGTCAGTGATGCTGATGTCTGAAACAAGCGAAAAGAAATTAATCTTAAGCTTAGAAATTCGGTCAATTCATGTAAAATACACTCATAAATAAGCTATAATGCGAATACGCATATATTGTTATAACCCTATATCATCCCATTACATGAAAACCAAATGCGAGATCTAATATAAAACTTATGTGAATTTTACGAATAGGTAGATCATCCTGTTCCTGTTCCTGTTCATTGAGGAATGTTTTAATCAACTTTGTGATTTCCTGTAGCGATTGGAATACATTTAAATGCTTACCGTTCTCGCAGAAATCTCCCGCCATGCCTAGCGGGCAGTGGCACGTGTGACCTCCGGTTGCTATGGGAACACACAGAGAACCGGGAGCACAGGAGTGAGCTCCATCACAAGGTGTCGTCTCATCAGCACATAGAGCTCCCTTCCACCCAGTCGCACACTCACATCTGAGAATTATAAACACAAATTCTTAATTCTAAATAAAAGAACGCATATATACATGTACATAATGTTACTCTTATAGGAGATCCTTATTCATAATCTCATCAGGATACAGTATTTTGTATCAAATAAGCTCCCATTAATGATGCATTACTTGAAATACGAGTTCATTATTTGACACTTTTGAAGAATTTATACAAGCAATGATGTTATCTGCATATGTTTATTACACGTATATTAAAGTGTACAAACCTGAAGCTGGCTCCCAGATCCACACATGTACCACCGTTGTGACATTGATTAAGTATATTAAAGTGTACAAACCCGAAGCTTGCTCCCAGATCCACACATGTACCACCGTTGTGACATTGATTAGGTATATTGAAGTGTACAAACCTGAAGCTGGCTCCCAGATCCACACATGTACCACCGTTGTGACATTGATTAAGTATATTAAAGTGTACAAACCTGAAGCTGGCTCCCAGATCCACACATGTACCACCGTTGTGACACTGATTAAGCTGACATTCGGAATGGTGACAGTCACCAACGTTACGTCCAGTTTTAACTCTTCCTGGTGACCTCCAGCGTCCGAATCTCCCCACACGGACCTCCACATCATATATACAACCTAAAAATAAACAAAACAAATTAATACCTCTACGTCATATATACAATATAAATAAAACAAAATATTGAAATTAGTCACATATATGCATCAAATATTCAAAGTAAAAAACACAGAGAAATATGAAATACAAGCCAATTCTAGTATATTCTTCACTGTTTGGATAACAATGGAATTTGTAATATAAAGAGATCAGATGTGATATTTGAGGTCTTACCATGGAAACCATTGACAGCCATATCGACCACCTCTTGTGGGTGGAAATGTGAGTCGCTCATATCTAGCCCGCCGACAAATATATCTGAGTTCAGGTTCAGTCCTACAAGTTTTCCTTGTGATTTCCCAGTCACATTCAACTGGTCATCAACCTAGAAATACACAGACCAGGCTATAAATACACAGACCAGGCTATAAATACACAGACCAAGCTATAAATATCTTATACATTGTTCATGCTCAGATGTAACGGTTAATGTTTCAATTCGTGGTGTGAAACCAATCGCCTCTGTTTGCTCGGAGGAGACTTCAATTGCAGAATACTATATTTATCAGCCACCAAAAACATTCATTTCATTACTTTATATGGACAAATAATCTGAGAATGTATCGTTCACCACATTGCCATTACTGATATTAAGTGGAAATTTGAAACTTGCCTTTAGCCAGCCTTCGTTCCTCCTCCTGCCGATATGAACCGTGTGAACCAGGAGGTCACCATCGATAGGTAAGGGCGTCTGAATGTCAGCCATTCCCGAACCAAGGTCAAATCTAAACGCCACTCGTCCGTTCAACATCCCGACAGCGACAAAATCAGAACCATGGCCGCTCTGAGCTGTAAAACAAAGAAAGATAATGAAGATGAGGGTGAATTAACAAGCAGATTAACCTACAACACCAGTGTTAGATAATATTAATTTGAATTATGGAATAGTAAAATGGCGTGAATTATATGAAATGAGGTTAGTATTTTTCTGACCTCCTCTTTGTCCAGCAGCGAACATGATGCTGTTCAGGAGTGTCGTCTCATTGTTGGCTTCGTTAAGTGCGAACTTAAAGCGGACGTCTAAATCAAAGTTCATCTCAGGTACGTTCGGGTATGACATAAAAGATTGGTATCCGTACTGGTCTCCCGAGAAGAACGGCTTAGCAATGGTGAGAGCTGAAACAAGTAGTAAAGACATGTGTTTTATGAAAAAGTTTAAACACATATATTTTATATATATGCATGTACCGGTATGCATTGATATTATATTAAATCTCGGACATATGAATAACTAGGTAAACATATTCAATATTAAGTAAATTAATGAGTCTAAATTAATATATAGCCAGGATGTATCAAGAATATCATATATGTTGAACATTTATATCAATCATAATTAATTCAAATTATAATTGTTTTCTACCTTCGCTGCAGTTGACCCCGTGTCGGCCATAGGGGCAGAGACAGACGTAGGTGCCCTTTGTCTCCTCGTGTATGCACGTGCCTCCATGGTAACAGGGGTTTCTGTCACACACCGTCCTCTCACACATACCTCCTGTGTAACCCTGGCGACAGACGCAGTACCAGTCCTCTCCATCTCTGTCACATACAAAACATAACATAGGTAAGACACAGATTGGCTTAGGAAAGAAATATAATACAATAGATCTGAGATGCACACGTTTAGAAATGATATACATGTACATTAATATTACATACGCATCTCAACCAGCATAATGTTCGTGGCAACTCATGCGTGATTGGGACAAGGTGGATTGATCAGATTTCGTAATTATCATCATTCAGTAGCAACACCATGATTAAAAGTCTGACATGCAAATGAATTTTAAATCAATATTGAGGGAGAGATTTGACTGGACTTACAGATGGCACGTTCCATTATTTTTGCAGGGGTGGTAGGTGCAGGGAGCCACGTTACAGTCCTGTATATTGATGCCGGCCAGCGCGTCCTGGAAGACGAGTCTCTCCTCTGTGTTCACCTGCAGGTGTCTGATACAGCCCACATAGGGCAGGAAGGGCGTGGCGCGTCTGACAGGGGCCTCCCCCGGGGGCAGTCCCCCCAGGTAGAGGGGTCCCAGGGGGGAGTTAGAGGGGGGCTGTGAGGTGCTCAGGCTGGACGTCACAGGGGTGTGAGTATCCACAGTTATACTGACGGAGCATTCCTTACTACTCTGAGACATCGATTGTCTGAAATATAAATCATAACAATTACTAAATATAAATGTATCGGTTGAGTATTTCCAAATTTAAATAGATTACACATATCAATATTAAATATTTGCAATTCCCAAGAGCTTTTAGAAGTTGCTAATCATAGATCATTTTTATGTTACTTACATGATATTGACAGCTACCAGTGTGTCTGTGTTGACTTGGATGGTTGTGTCCAGAGTAAGGATACTGGTTCTTCCACATGATAACTGATACTTCAGGATTCCGTCATCGATGAATAAATGGATGAAATCCTGGGATCGGCTGGCGGAGTATACAAGCGTTCCATTATTCGACTCGGTCTTAAACGTCAAGTACAATTCGTTCATCTCGATCTCTGAGAAATCCAAATCCCGATGTTGCAGATACGAGTTTCCTAAGAATCGAGGAAAATAAACTGAGATTTCTGAAATCGAAAAAATATAAAGGATTAGCATTGAAGCTGTTGCAAATCGCTTGTCACTCATATCTATGTATGCATTGGTATATGGAAGTAGTATTCCACAATACAGTGGCAGTAGTATTAGAGGTATAAGAAAGTAGAATTTTAAATTATCTTGACAGTAGTATTAGATATATGGAAGTACAATGTAGTATTTCATACCCTGTTCACATCTCTTTCCTGCATAATGTAATTTACAGTCGCACTGATACGTCACACGTCCATCTGACGTCACGATATCACGACACGTGCCTCCGTTCAGACACACTACGTCAGAGCAGGAGGGGAGAGGGAGGGGAGTGGTGGGAGGGGGAGGAGGAGGCAGGTCGGAGGTTCCGCATCTATCAATGTTCACAGCCTACAAATAAAAAGATTTTATCAGTAGTTTAAAAACGCTAGTAGTGTTTAATTTGGGTGAAATAACATCCGCGAAATCTAACATATGATAGTAAGTAGTATGGTTAACAAAAAATCCCAATGGTAGGTAGTATATAGATTCACACTTCAGTGACCACTGGTCCTATTCACAATGTATTAATGTTTACTGTAGTAGTATGTTCCGCCATGTTTAGTGAGTAGTATAACAGAGTAGTATAGAAACACACCTCTCTGGATGTCCCGTACTGGAGCTCTCTATCGTCCCACATGAAAGTACTGATACAGCCTGTGTAATTCTCGTGTACGTTATCCGGTATGTAGCTGAGATTGGCGGGTAACCCTCCCACGTGGACGTCATCTAGCTGGTCCAGTTTAAAGGAGTCGAACACGAAGGGCATGCCCAGCTCTATGGTGCTGTGTGTGTCCGGGTTGTACACACAGATGACAGCTTTACAGGCCACGTCCTGTCTGATGGAAACGTTGTGTGTCTCTCCCGTGCTCACAAACATCTCCGTGCTCAGCTCGTAGCTCTGCACGACACACGAGAACTGGTACTGGAAAATTTAACATAAAATACTTAGATTTGTATCGAAGGCTCTCTGGTCCAGGTTTCCGAACATTCGAGTTATAATATTGAAAAAGAAATCATATAAAACTTCTTTATATTGCGTTTACATTATTAAAGCAACCATAAAATTTGTTATTTACCTTCAGTATTCCTTCTTCTATGAACAGTCTGACGTAATGAGTGTGGTCTTCAGCATAATAATCTTTGGCGGAGTAAAATAACACACCATCTCTCTGGAAGTGAAGAAAATCATTGTGGCATGTAACTTTGAAAAGTGAATTAACATGTAGAAGTGAAGTCAAGTGTTAAACAGAATACTCACATGGGTTGTGTTGAAATATAAACTGATGTAAATTGACTCGTTGCTGATGGCGGGAGGATCAAAAGTCATGTAAGCGCTTCCATCAAATTGTGCATCAGACACTCTTTTTACTGTAAGAGAAGCACATCAAAATAATGCCAGATGCTAAGGTATTTTGAGCTATTTCTAACAGGCAAAAATGTTAAAGGCATATCAATAAGGACCTATCAATTAACACTAGCGTAGGAGATATATGCCAAGAATTATAGCCTGAATATTACTAACTTGTTTGACATCTCTCCCCCTCGAACTGATACGGACAGAGACACTGATAACTAAGTGTATCATTAACTGTTACATTGACACACTCTCCACTGTTCACACAGGGCATATCTGCACATGTGCTCGGTTCTGGTGACACTGTGGTAGGCTCTGGTGTGCTCGTTTCCATGACTACTGATGATGACGTAATCGTGGATGTCGGCGAGGGTTGGATGCTGGTGCTTGGTCCAGTTGTTGCTGTAGCTGGCTGTGAAGATGTGGTTTCCATGACACCGGTTGATGATGTGGTTTGTGCGACACCGGTTGATGATGTGGTTTCCATGATAACGGTTGATGATGTGGTTTCCATGACACCGGTTGATGATGCTGCAGAAGTATCGGTTGCTGATGGTTGAATACTGGTTGTTGAGTCGGTAGCACCGATAGATGTACCAGTGACACTGGTTGCTGTGGTAACGGTTGGTGGCTCGGTTACAGATGGAGTAGTAACGACAGTTTGAGACACGGTTACCAGAGACTCAGTGGGAGTAGTGTCAGATGTTGTCACTGATTCACTAGTAGTACCAGTGATAAGTTCCGTACTACTAATATCAGCAGTTGTGGTCGTTGTATCAGTTGCAGGTGTTGTACCAGTCGTACCTGAGCTAGTGGTACTAGTAACGTCTGTGCCAGTAGTACCTGTTACACCAGTGCTAGTAGTACTGGATGTTTCTATGCTAGTAGTACCTGTTACACCAGTGCTAGTAGTACTGGATGTTTCTATGCTAGTAGTACCTGTTACACCAGTGCTAGTAGTACTGGATGTTTCTATGCCAGTAGTACCTGTTGCAGACATCGGCGTGGTAGTCCCGGTATATAGCTCGGTGGTTGCAGTCCTTGAGGTGTCTGTGGTTGGCATGGCGGTTGCTATTTGAAAGATATTGTAAAGTTACGTGAATACACAACATAATGAAGAAATATACCGTTATTGTTACTGGGATTTAAATTAGTTAGCGTAGGCTCTATATTTTATCGTTTATGAACATTAGGTGAAAAATGGTAGACAATGATCGAACATTCAAACCAAGATGCAACAGTTACCATACCATGCAAATAAAACATGCAATAACAGTTAAATTTAAACTGATAATTATGACCATTGGCCTAAGATTGGCCTCCTTAAGTAAATATTATAGAATTAACTCATATTATGATCCAACATACCATTAATTAAATCACTTGTACTAGTAGACGTGGTTAGGGTTGAGTTTGTATCATCTCCTGGTGGTGTTGTGGATACAGAGAAGTCTGATGTGGCGGTTAAATAGGATTCTGATGTGGTGGTATTTGTATCTACAGTAGGACCTGTAGGGTTTGCTGTTGTTAGGGTACTGTCGGTCTCATTCTCCATACCTTCTGTGCTAGTAACCATGGTAACAGATTGAGACGTGGTCTCGGATTGAGTATAGTTTGCAGTGGTGACATTGTCAGAGAATTCAGACAGTGTCGACGTCTCGTATGTGGTGAAGTTCACATCAGAACTGGTAAATGTCGTCATTTCCACAGACACATTTGACGACTGAGTGCCAGCAGGTGGCGCCTCAGATGTCAGAGTAGTATTGTGGTCATGAGTAGTATTCAGGTCATATGACTCAGTAGTGGGAGCCACCGTGCTTTGATTAGCCATCTGACTTGTAAACTCTCTAGTTACATTCTCTACACTAGTCGTTGACTCTGTTACAGCTATGTTATCTGTGGTGTTCTCTAATTCTGTGGTTTGTGTGACACTTTCAGTAACATTAACCCCAGCAGCTTCTGTCACAGTCGTGTCCCCGTCAGTAGTATAAGTCACTACAGACTGATTATAACCAGGTGTTACATCATCTGTGGAGGAGACTGTGCTAATAGTCACAGGTTCTGTCACCGTTTCCACGCTGCTGTTAACAGGTAACATACTACTATGGACTGTTTCTGTGCTACTTTGGGTTGCATCTGACCCAATATTAGTTGTTTCCGTACGACTTTGGGTTGTATCAGTACTACTATCTGTTGTTTCCGAACTACTATCTGTTGTTTCTGTACTGCTTACAGACACATGCACATTAGGTGAGGACGACATTGATACATCACTAGAGGTGGACACAGAACTAAACGTGGATGACATCGACATGCTTTCATTAAACGACTGGGACGTAAAATCCGTCGCTGAGGTTACATTAACTGAACTGGTAGTTGTAACATCAATACTGGTAAATATATCTGAACCATTTAAAACTGGTGACGTCACACCTGTCGTCATATTGCCTGATGATGACGTCACATCTCCTCCTGATGTGACGTTACTGGACGTGACATTTTCACCGACGTAAACCGGAGTTGTAGACTGCAGAGTGTCCGTTATATCTCCAGTCACTGAGCCAGTAGCATTAAACATCTGAGTAGTGTTTATGTCATCTGTTACTCCGGGTCCCGAGGTGACTTGCTTTCCTGTAAACGACATCTCACTGGATGTTGTATTTGTGTCTGTTTCTACAGTGGTATATTCTCCAGTCCCATTAGCTGATGTTACTGTCTGTGATGGTGTCGGGAAGGTAGGAGTTAGTGTATCTGTGATGTTATTGATGGGTTCTGTTGATGTGTCTCCAGATTCTCCGGTTACTGTGGTCGTGATAAATTCGTCAGTGACATTTCTATCACCTATGGTGCTTGATGTTGTCACATCTGAACCGTTTCCATGGTACTCAGAAGTTGTGACATTTACAGTGTGGTCTTGACCTGTACCACTAGAACTACTGGTCACCTCATCTGGTGTTTCTGTTGTCACATGGTCACTCCTCTGGTCAGTAGTATTGTAAGTAGTGTATGTTACGTTACCCGAAGTAGTATCCTCATTACTGACCATAGCAGTAGGGCCGACAGTAGTATACGATGGAGTACTGGACATAGTAGTCCCCGTAGCATTTCTGTCAGAGGAATTTCTGATAGTAGTATCCCTGTCAGTCCTCATGCCAGTGACATAAGGAGAAGTACTGGAATCAGTATCATTCCCCTCGCCCATGTCAGTAGTATATAAAGGAGTATCGGAAGTAGCTTCCTCCTTGGATAAAGTGACATTTTCTTGTGATTCTGAGACTGGATAGCTAGTTATTCCAACACTACTTGTAGTAGTAGATTGAGGAACAGTGGAGAATGTTTCTGTGGTTCCCTGGTGGGGTGTTCCTGTGATTCTACTTGTTAAATCAACTGTGACTGCTGATGTGATAGAATCTGGGAGAACTGAAGTGTTTGACTCTGTTGTAGTGGTGGGACCTGATGATGAATCTAGTGGAAGTAAAAGTGAACATACGAAATCTTATAAAACGAGTGAATAATTAATAAAATTCATCCACATGCCATAGTTTATTAAAGCATAAAAGCCAGCACAATGGATCATAAATTACACCTTGCCAATTAATTATATAAATTTAAAGCTCTTAAATGTTCATAAATATAAATGTATGGAAAATGCTGGGGTTGGTATGCACACTACACAGCCAGGCAGCGCTAGATGCTCCAAGATTCAGGATATATCTTATATTAAACCAAATATAAATACATCATATATCACAACGAGCCCAGTAAAGAGAAGGTTATATAAAACACCAAGTCCTTGTTAAGGTAAAAAGTTTCAGATTTAATATCTTAACAAACGCAAATATAAACCCTTGAATAATATAAATAAAGTAGTATATATGTTATATTGTGTAAGTAGTACGTGAGTAGTACATTACGTGACGTACCTGTGGGAGTTGGACGGATAGATGAAGTAGTAAGTGTGATAGTTTCACAGTTATTCCCCGAGGTCCAGCCAGGACACAGACATGTGTAACTGTTTACACCATCTATACACACACCACCGTTAAGGCACTTGGGGGAGGGCAGGCACTCGTTCAGGTTTATCTCACACGTGTCCCCTCCAAATCCGGGCTTACACAGACATCTGCACATCAAATAAAAATCAGATGTATTTATCTACGGCAAAATATAATCAAACATGTTGAGAAACCCGATACACAAAGGAGAGTAGCGTAAATAGTTATAAAAACATCTCGTTTTCTAGGGCTATCGTGTTTATTTTGAACAGAAAATCAGTACTCACTCGAAGCCTGGTGCATCTGCTGCTTGGAAGCACAAACCTTCATTCTGACAGGGATCAGATTCACATTCGTCAACATCAGTCTCACACTGAGATCCAGTGTAACCTAGAATAGTGCGAGTAGTATTATATCCTCAGAGTAGTATGTTAAGTACAAATGAGTAGTAATGTTGCTTGTAACGAGATTTTAACATGACTTACCATCTGGACATTGGCAGAAGTAACCGTTAATTTGGTCACTACAAGTGGCGCCATTCTCACAAGGGAAGGACAAACATTCGTCAACCTCCACTTCACATCGACGTCCAGTGAAACCCGGAGCACAACTGATAAAAACAAAACGTGCATCAAATAGGCGGAAATAATCCATTATAGTCTATATATAAATCTTCGAAGCGGAAATGTTTATCAATTGAAATCGCTAGGGAGATAATAGTTTTCTTACCTGCAGTCAAACGCAGATCCCACTCCATCTATACAAGTTCCCCCGTTTTCACACTGAGTGAAGTTTCCCACACTGCAGACAGCGATATCAACTTCACAGCTGGGGCCTGCAAGACATGGAGGATAAAATGTCAACCCATGAAACTCCACCATAATACACAAACAGCAGCTGTGAGCTAATCACAGTTTGTAATGCGGATATGTTGCCCACCTGTGTAACCACTAGGACAGAGACATTCGTATCCGTTGATCCTGTCCTGACAAGTTCCGTTATTAATACACGGATCGGAGACACATTCATCTATATTAATATCACAGTTTCTCCCGGTCCAGCCGGGATAGCAGGCACACGTGTAGTTATTCACCAAATCTCGGCAGCTGTAGGGTGGTAAAATAATAATTAATAATTATAGCAGGCACACGTGTAGTTATTCACCAAATCTCGGCACTGTGTGAGCAGAACAGTACTTATGTTAGCCTCAGTAAGCGATTAGGGTTTTACTTGGTAAAAAGTTACGGCTTATCAGTATCCTTGCTTAGTCGAAGTGGAAAGCATAATAATTTATCAGGTCGACATCCGACTATAAGGGTAGTTAATTATCTTCGATATAGTGCTTAAATGTTTTACAGTGACCTTCTAAGTTTTAATCTGAATCCAAACTCTACACTAATGACGCTAGTTATCGTCCTTCGCAGAAAATATAGGAAAACTTAATAATTTTATGGGACTCACATTCCGTTAGGACAAGGATCGGGTTGACAGTCGTTGATGTTGAACTGACATCTTGTTCCTGTAAATCCCAGTCCACAGTAACATGTAAAGTTACCGATTTCCTGCTCACAAACCCCCTCGTTCTCACAGGGGTTAGATAAACATTCATCGATGTCTGCCTCACATGCTATACCTGGAAATACATATAATATTCATCTACATATAAACATTCATCGATGTCTGCCTTACATGCTATACCTGGAAATAAATATAATATCCAAGTAAATATCCATATACAACATGTATATGAAAATATTCGTCTATACCTGTTTCACACGTTATACCTATTAAAAACGATTAGATGACAAAAGTACCTGGGAATATAACCGATACTACTGACGCACGCACTTGAGACAACACTACTACAGTGTTGTTTTATCTTATACTACAATGGGCACTACTGATATAAGTTATAGATGTAAATTCGAGGGTGTAAAAAATGCTTTGGAATAAGACAGTCTACTTTGGATAAGCGGGCCAAGAGCAACTGTACAAGGCATACTAACAAATAGGTAGGATGATCTCCAAATTATGACCAAGCTCTATATGCGGTCTTATTTCTGAAGCCATACTGTAGTGTTAAACAGTTAGCTTACCAGTGTATCCAGGAGAACAGGAACATGCGAAGCTGCCCTCTAAGTTATGACAAGTTGCTCCGTTTTTACAAGGTTCGTCAGCACATTCATTCACATCATCTGTACAATTCTCTCCGTGAAACCCAGCAGAGCAGTTACACATATAACTGGCAAATAAAAAGTAACACTCAAAGATTATTACGGAATGTAACCAGAAGTATAGCTGCATACGACAATTTACTCAGGTTTTAATCGGCCGAATACTTTATTAATTTCCCGTAATTAAAAAAATTAGGCGAATTGTTCTCACCCATTGATCATATCCACACAAATAGCGCCGTTTTTACACGTGTTCCCCTCACAGTCGTCCACATTGAGCTGACAGTTTTTGCCTGTGAAGCCGGGCAGACAGTGGCACGTGTAGTCCGCGGGCAGATCCTCGCACCTGGCCGCGTTATAACAGGGCGCACTCTCACACTCGTCCAGGTCCAGCTCACAGTTCTGTCCCGAGAACCCCCGCCCGCACGTGCACGTGTACTCCCCTGTGATTGGCTGCGTGCTGCACACGGCGCCGTGCTGACACGGGTCATAGCCGGGGTCACACGGGTCAAACGCCGTCTCACAGTGCACGCCCGTGTAGAAGGGCGCGCACGTGCACGTCACGTTGTTAAATACGTCAACGCACGTGGCGCCGTTCTGACAGGGGTTAGGCGTCAATACGTCACATTCGTCAACGTCTACGTCACATTGTTTCCCCGTCCAGCCCGGCTGACAAATACACCTGTTATAAAATAAATATACATCACATTAGTTGTCTGGGATAGAGAGTTACAATTCAATGTTGTGTGGCAGATGTGGTAAAAATTAGAAACTAGGGTAATTATTCAGCTTAGGTGAGAGGTACTAAATCATATTCATGTACGGTATATGTTTATAACATGTTCTATGCTCAAAGCATAAGAAAGACAAATTCAATATTTTATTTTTTAAATTAAAGAGATCCACACAGGTGCCCTGATTGTGTTACAGGTATATAACTTACCTGTAATCATTAAATAGATCCACACAGGTGCCCTGATTGTGTTACAGGTATATAACTCACCTGTAATCATTAAATAGATCCACACAGGTGCCCTGATTGTGTTACAGGTATATAACTCACCTGTAATCATTAAAGAGATCCACACAGGTACCCTGATTGTGTTACAGGTATATAACTTACCTGTAATCATTAAAGAGATCCACACAGGTACCCTGATTGTGTTACAGGTATATAACTTACCTGTAATCATTGAAGAGATCCACACAGGTGCCCTGATTGTGTTACAGGTATATAACTTACCTATAATCATTAAATAGATCCACGCACGTGCCCTGATTAAGACAGGTGTTGCTCTCACACTCGTCCCTCTCCCTCTCACAGAACTGGCCCGTCCAGCCGGGGACACACTCACAATCATAACCAAAGTTCTTGTTCACACACGTGGCATTATTCCTGCATTCATCACTGTCACACCCGTCTATGGGCAAGTCACAGTCCTTTCCTACAACATATCAACAAGCACAGTGTTAACTAATATAACAATGTCACACCCGTCTATATGCAAATCACAGTCCTTTCCTGTATAAAAACATCAAAGAGTTCATACATTGTATTTTGAAATGTACACGTACAACATATATGGAAACGTGGTTCGCAGTTAACGCATTTGAACCAAAAATAAATAAATCACTTACGCACTGTTAAAGTTGTAATTGTAACAACAGAAAAAAACACGCATAAAACAATCAATATTTACCTTTCCATCCTGGTTCACAGAAACAGGAGTAGGAATTGCGGCCATCCACACACAAACCTCGTCCATTACAGGGGTAAGATTCTTCTGTTCTTATACAGTCATCTACATCTAACTGACAGCGAGAGCCTGTAAATACAACAATATATGAGGGGTAAGAACCTTCTGTTCTTATACAGTCATATACATGGGGTATTATAAATATATCATCAAATTTAAATTGTTACTCAGTGATTAAACACATTAGTTAAGCTTGCACCGTAGATCCGCGTAACGCGGGTAGAAGGACAAGCCTAAAAAGCGTTATATAGATGTTACATACATTTATCCAACTTTGAGATATAGGGCTATTTAAACATTGAAAAGTACCCTAAGGTATCGGGACCTGTCTCGAATTTCGAGATATCCGAATGTTCGAGATATCCGACTTCGAGATAACGAAATCAAACTGTATATATTTCTATGAGTTATCTTTGAGAATAATATAAGAATAATAGTGACGGTCTACTGTATCTAGATTCATATTTGTATAACCTAATCACGAAGAACTCTTGGCATATCTGTTTGTAAAACACTTTAACTTAGTTATGTTCGTATTAAAGCAGATTACCTGTGTATCCACTATAACAAGCACACCTGAACCCCAGGGGTAAATAATTCAGGTCGTTTGTACAGTTTCCTCGAGCGTCACATGGATCTACGTCACAAGGCAGCAACTCACATCTATCTCCCTGGTAATGTGTAAAATAAACATATGAACACAACACAAGGAAGTTCCTGCATCTACAGCTTATGTACAATGGTAACTGTTTGGCTTTATACAGGGTTCTGCGATTTTCTACGTGACAGAATGCTCTTTACGACTAGGGACTTTTAATGATGTGCTCCTCCCAATTAGGCTCAATCATATATTTGCTATGTTTCTCTTTATCTAGCCAGTATTCAGGTACGATATTTACACATATATATGTTGGACAAATGAAATACATTCTTACCTTATAGGGTTTTGGGCAGTCACAGGTGTAGGAGTTGACGCCATCTCTACAGTAGCCCTGGTTTGTACACGGACTAGAGGCACATTCATTTATATTTATCTGACATCTGCCTCCTGTAAAGTTATCATTAAAGTGCTCAAAACATCGAGTGATCAACTGAATAATAACCACAAACCCCCGACAAGATGCTGATGCAACATTGATACACACATAGAAATATAATGCTTTATATATGCTACGCTATTATAATGTTTTCTAACATGCAGTTTTCAGATGGAAAGTTTATCTTTTATGAATATCATGACATAAAAAAAAAATCGGGACGGCAATAAATGTTTTACCCGAAAGTGTTGACATTTAGTTTCAACGAAAGATTAGACTATGATCCTATTTGAATAAAGATATATTCTGATCATAATGATAAATAAAATAAAAGGTAAACGTATATAAACTAGTGCAGTGTTATACAGTACCTGTGAAACCCTCTGGACAGTCACATGTGTAACCATTAATCAGATCTGTGCAGTTAGCTCCGTTCTCACAAGGATTACTCGCACATTCATCAATATCCAGCTCACACGAGGCTCCTGTCAAACACAAGGTCACAAATATCAACAAAATATACAGCATTCTAGGTATCCACATCATCGTCCCTGGGAATACATCAGCCAATAGGCTATATCTTGCTACCCAAACTACATTGGCTTTATAAGACATATAGAACTTTCATCGTTAATGCTGTGCGTTTGTCCCTGACGCGAACGTTGAACTTATCAGGGTGACATAGTTCTAGGAATGAGGCTGAGCACTCAGTGAGGCTGGCACGTTATAGTAGGGACGCTGTAGAGCTTGTGCGCGTTAACTTAAATCACCCGATCAAGCGTGACAATGGGATTTGGGGTTTAATTACATGGATTGTGGAATGTGGTCTGGCCTGTGCCTAGAACAAAGCTGGGGGAGAGGGATTATAAAACAACCCGCTTATACAGGTAACAGTTGTTATAGCATGGACATCTGTTTTCACAATTATGAGATTATCACAATTTAAATCACATCTTAGCTATTACAGCGGACAAGCGGATTTTGTTATAACATTAGCGAGCATTATCACAAAGGGCTCGGTATCAACCCGGGGATGCCAGCGTTATTTTAAAAATTTCTTTTTCATGGATAATTCAATATAATATTATAAAATATAATATTTGTGTATTTACCAGTATATCCCGGGACACAGAGACATTTATATCTGGCGATACCATCCACACATACTCCTCCGTTCTGACAGGGGTCACTCAAACACTCGTCATAGTTCAGCTCACAGTTCAGTCCTGGATACATCAAGTAATGTTAAATATTAAACACATTACATTGTATCTACATACAGTTGTTAAAAAGTTATGACACAAATTTAAAAGATATAAAACATACCTGTGAACCCGTTCTTGCAGAAACACTGGTAACTGTTGATTAAATCCTTGCATATTCCACCATTCTGACAGGGGTCAGACCGACACTCGTCAAAGTCAAACTGGTTGGAAAGCAGGGGATAATTAGTTATCAGATATGATGATAGGTTCTGATCGAGAAGCTCATATGAAGGGCCCTGACGTGGATATGCATCGCATTGAGCAATCTCTATATACTGTACATGCAGTTGGACCTGCTAAACAGATATACTCAGCATGTCTAACTTATTTGACGTGTTCACGTTTAACAACGATCTAATGAACGGACAGCGAGACATGCTATAACGAGGGACTATTGTAGTATATATTAGTTTTCAGTTATTACCTGACAGCGGTCTCCCTCATATTGTTTAGGACAGACGCAGCTGTAACCGTTATAACGAGGGACTACTGTAGTGTATTAAGATCAAACCTGACAGCGGTCTCCCTCATATTGTTTAGGACAGACGCAGCTGTAACCGTTATAACGAGGGACTAGTGTAGTATAATTATATATAATTTCTCACCTGACAGCGATCTCCCTCATATTGTTTAGGACAGACGCAGCTGTAACCGTTATAACGAGGGACTAGTGTAGTATAATTATATATAAATTCTCACCTGACAGCGGTCTCCCTCATATTGTTTAGGACAGACGCAGCTGTAACCGTTATAACGAGGGACTACTGTAGTGTATTAAGATCAAACCTGACAGCGGTCTCCCTCATATTGTTTAGGACAGACGCAGCTGTAACCGTTATAACGAGGGACTAGTGTAGTATAATTATATATAATTTCTCACCTGACAGCGATCTCCCTCATATTGTTTAGGACAGACGCAGCTGTAACCGTTATAACGAGGGACTAGTGTAGTATAATTATATATAAATTCTCACCTGACAGCGGTCTCCCTCGTATTGTTTAGGACAGACGCAGCTGTAACCGTTAATCTCGTCCACACAAGTCCCCCCGTTCTCACACTGGTGACCTTCACATTCATTCACGTTAATCTCACAGCTTATCCCCGTAAATCCGGCCGGACACTCGCAATAATACCTGTTAATATATACAAATATACTTATCATTTATAATAAATCAGCAAATGGTTTGGAAATAACAATTTAAAAAAAATCAATGCAACACTTTCTAATATTTTATATGATATATTCTACTATTTTTTTCTAAAAAATGCACAATAATTGTTGTATTTGATGATTGTAATATATGCTGAAAATCATTACATGTTTCTTATTGATAATTTAAGATTTGGAAGTTTCCTACCTGTCGAATGTGTCTATACAGGTGGCGTTGTTGACACAGGGGTCAGATTCGCACTCGTCCTTCTCCAGGTGACAGTAGATGCCGGCCCAGCCCGGGGGACAGAGGCAGGAGAAGGTGAAACCACCCCCGGGGTTAGGGGGGTCCAGCGTCTCACACGTGGCGCCGTTACGGCACGGATCCTCCCCGCACGTGCTGATGACGATGTTACACAGCTGACCCGTCCACCCGGGGGTACAGGTGCACGTGTACTCGTCCCTCCCGTCCACACACGTGGCGCCATTCTGGCATCTGACAGGGAAAGGGGAAGATATTTTCAAATTCTCCGATTTGTATAACACTATTAAATTATATACGTGGAAGTTAGTATTACTGGCAATCAACACAAGTTATAACTGTTGTTTTGTGTGCACAGTGTAATAAATGAATATTGCAATATAGTAATGATGTACATCGTATATCACGTTGGAGCCTGGGTACTTTTACTAATAAAGTGTTAGTAAGTGTAAAAAATGTATTTTATATTGACTCAACCACTCGGGTTTAAATATAGTTATGCATATACTACCCGCAGCATCATATTCATGTTTTTATCATATTGCTCCCTTGTGGAACACGCACTGATCGGAGAGATAAGTTAAATATTTTAATATTATAATGTACGCCACATACCTGTGTTGGGGGCAGTCGTCTATGTCCACCTCACACACCGGACCTGTAAAACCCTCCGCACACAAACACGTGTAGTCGTTAAATAAATCCGCGCACGTGCCCCCGTTCTGACACGTGACGTTCAGAGCCTCGCATTCATCTCTCTCGCGCTCACACTGCGCGCCCTCGTATCCGGGCACGCATGCGCACTGGTAGCGGTCCTCCAGGGGGAAGTCCGTGCACGTGGCCGAGTTACGGCAGGGGTTGGCGGCGCAGGGGAGGAGGATGCGGCAGAGAGGGTCGTACCGCGGACCGTCGCTAGGACACACGCACGTGAAGCTGTTAAAGCCGTCCACGCACGTGCCGTTACCACACGGGCTGTCGCTGCAGTCGTCATAGTTTCCCTGGCAGTAAATCCCAGCATAGCCCTCAACACACTCACAACTGGAAATATAACAATTCAATAATTAATCTAATAATTGATTTTGATAATAATTCTAATTATTAGTTTAAGAACAATTTACCACGAAAAATATCAATTATTTTCAACAATTACTGAAGCTAACGCTCCATTGTGTATAAAAATGCCTCGTAGATAACATAATTATTACTCAATGAAACCAAAATCACCTATAATTCCCGATTCCATCGACGCAAGTAGCTCCATTCTGGCACAGATTATTCTCACATTCGTTGATATTAATCTGACAGTTTCTGCCCTGGAATCCTTGTTTACAGACGCACGTGTAGTTAGCCAGGAGATCCACACAGTTCTCTGTACCGTTATTATAACACGGATCTGAGGCACATTCATCTATCTGTGTCTCACACGTCGGTCCCACGTACCCTAGTATTATATAATATATCTCCATTAATGTATCGAGTACATGGTAATAGCTAAAAACTAAATCGCATCATCAATTTATAAAGCAATGTAGAAAGTATAGCCAATTAAAATAGGTTTCTGGAAATATTTACAGACAAACCTCAGTTAGAAACTACATTTTATTTCTGTTAAATATGCAATATTGAAAATCGTGATTGATCGTTTTGAATAAAACTTCTGTAATGAATGGGGTATTTCTGCACGCAAATATGTACAAATATTCATACAGCTCAGTTATTTGTAATTAGTACATGTACCAGTTGCTTACCTATAAAGAGGAAGATGTACAAGTTGCTTACCTGTAAAGAGTAAAATGTACAAGTTGCTTACCTGAGTTACAGAGGCAGGTGTAGCCGTTAGGGTTACTGACACACTGAGAGTTAGGGAGGAAGGCGCAGGGTCGCGGAGCACAGTTATCTATGACAGACTCACAGAGAGCGCCGGTAAAATACTCCCCACACACACACAGATAACCGGCCACTAGATCTACACACGTGGCGTCATTAAGGCAGGGGGACGAGGCGCACTCGTCAAAGTTAACATGGCAGAACTCTCCAGTGTAACCTAATGTTAGAGTTTCAAAGCGGAGAAAAAGTGCATGAAGTTATAAATAAAAGGAATGTGTTTACTAAGAAAAAGGGGAAGGAAGCACACATTGAATTAGCAGAACAACACAATAAACACCAGTATACAATATCACAACAGTAAACATATGTTTTCTTCAAGGGGAAATATGTACACCCGGGATCTGAAGTATTGTGAGACCCCTTAAAGGACTAACCCTCTAGTGCCTCGTCGCATTTTAATTTTGAAATCAAGTTGGGCCAAAGGAATGAATACATACTGGTACATGTATATATGTTCATTTATTGATATTGGTTATAATAATTAAAAAGTGTGCATAAGGCTCCTGTCGAACATGTGATATTGTATATGGCTTTTACAAAGTAAGGGTATAAGTATGATACATGTTAATCAAAGCTTGAATGTGGTCAACATTCACGATATCTACAGCTATATGGGAATAGGGTTTTATATTAAACAATACATGTACATTAGTAATTTTTAATACACCAACAGAAAGATTGTTTAAGCAGTTGAAAGTAACACGGAGTTTTAAAGAGAATGGATCTACTGAAAATCTACACTCGCAAGAGGATGGTTAAAGCAGTAAAAGGTCCACTCATATAATAAAAACATAACTCACCATTAGCACAGAAACACTGGAATCCGTTGACGTCATCCTGACATAGGGCGCCATTCTGGCAAGGCTGGGACTCACATTCATCAATGTCATCCTGACAAAACTCTCCATCAAAACCTGCAAGAAATTCAACCATGTTAATCTGACAGAAATCTCCATCAAAACCTGCAATACATTCATCTATATCATCCTGACATAACTCTCCATCAAAACCTGCAATACATTCAACCATGTTAATCTGACAGAACTCTCCATCAAAACCTGCAATACATTCATCAATGTTAATCTGACAGAACTCTCCATCAATACCTGCAATACATTCATCAATATTAATCTGACAGAACTCTCCATCAAAACCTGCAATACATTCATCAATATCAATCTGACAGAACTCTCCATCAAAACCTGCAATACATTCATCAATGTTAATCTGACAGAACTCTCCTTCAATATCTGCTATACATTCAACCATTGTTAATATGGCACAACTCTCCATCAATACCTGCAATACGATTTTAACCATAATACTTATCTATAATCAAAGCGTAGGTACAACATAATTAAACATTATTCTACACTGAAATACCACTGTTTGCTAGTATATCCCACAAGGTTTTTATATAGGCTTGGTACAAGTCGACGTTCTTTGTTTTTAAAATCTTGGTTGGGTTGTCTAGTCTTATAGCGCTATAAGGTTTGCATGTGCCACATTTGCTAATATTGTGAATACCTCGTGAACAAACTAAGTGCACATGTACAAGTACACTTATATTTTTGTCCTCTCCGATTTATTTAATAATCACACAGACACTAACCTTGTGTGCAGTGACAAGTATATCCAGTCCTCCCATCCACACATGTACTGTTATTAACGCACAGATTATCCACACAGTAATCCACTTTTGTTTCACATAATCCGCCGATAAATCCCTCCTGACATTCACAGGTGACTGTTTGTGTCTCCTCCACATCCCGACAGGTGGCGTTGTTTTTACAGGGTGTGACGTCACAGAGAGGGATGTAAGTGTCACAGTTCGCACCTGTATACCTGTCTGAGCACTCGCACAGGTAGGTGGAGTTGGTGATGGGGAGGCAGGTGGACCCGTGCTCACACGGGGAGTTGCTGCAGTTGTTTAGCGCAACCTCACATAATAAACCTGGAAAATAAAAACGTGTTTAAAGACTTGATATCATTCCCCATTGAACGTTGTCTGTACAGTGGACGTCCGACATAACGCGCGTAAAGAGGGGATTGTGTTAAAAACCCGAGTTATACCGAGTTGAGTTCCTAATAGGTGGAATAAAATAATGTTATGTCGGTACGTACCTCCCCATAGTGAGATGTCACATGTACAAGTAAATCCATTGATTCCATCTGCACATTGTCCTCCATTAATACACGGAGATGAGTCGCATTCATCTATATTTATCTCACAGTGAAGGCCCTAAAAACATCACAAAATAAACATATATGTAGATAGTACCAGATACAATACACATTGATTAGGTTATTGAATGTCATTGAATTTAAATGGTGCAGTGCAATGACAAAGCTGACTCCTATTTAAAATAATATTGAACGCTGTTTTAAATTCTTAGCGGAAGATTTGATCGATTAAATTTAGATATAACTCACATCGAAGCCTGATGGACAGAAACACTCGTATCCGTTGACACGCTCCTCGCAGATTCCTCCGTTGTTGCACGGGTCGCTGAAACACTCGCGTATCTCCGT
>JAXGGS010013009.1:12988-23357 GCA_035585475.1 Armandia brevis | reverse complement strand
AGTGAGAACGTATGTATCGCTGTGACCACACGTGGTGGACACATTGGTTTCTGTGAGGGGCTCATACCCACTGGACCAGGGTTTAAAGACAGGGTTTTTGCACAGTACGCTGATGCAGTATTTCAACACAGAGACAAACTCTCAAAAATGACGGGTTAAGCGGGACCACGCCAACTGTTTCCATAGCTACGTGACATTCTAGTCTCAGGGAAAACATCGTTTAAACCAAATGATGTGTTTCCTAACCATTCATTAAATATCAGGCTTTAGCTGAAAGTGACCAATAATTACTTTGGAGGATGTATTTCACATTAATGTTGATCAAAGTGTTGCTGAAATAAGATGATATTCCGGAGTTATTCTCATTTGCGATAAAGATAGTTATATAGTATGGCATCAATTCACGTGACACCGATTGTTAACGATTAATGACTAAAACATCTGCCAAATTGTTTGCGTTGTTGTGATACGCTTTAAAGTTGTTATAATATACAAGATGAATGTATTGATTAGCGAGTCAATTTATTCTATATATATTTTTCTCTTATGTTTTACTGGCATTTATCTATCAGAATATTAGTGTCGTATGATTTACTTTTTTTATGCGACGAGAGTCTATGCAGTGGAAAAGTGTGAACATCTTTACGTATATGTCTATGAATTATATGCATTGTACACAGAATTTCTACTTTAGGTTTGCTTTTGCACGATTACATGTAGTCAATTGATAAGTTAAATATTGTATACCGAATAACTTATAGGTGGGACATTTCAGTGCATCAGAATAATGCATATCATCGTTACGTTTGCATCAGTAAATATTACACTACATGTATCTGGAAACTACTATTGAGCGTACGCCACCTACACCATTTACATTCTAGTTATTTCGTAAAGATAACGTCTATCTTTGTATTCCTACCTGATGATTAAAGTTGTATATCTCTTTCATATGTGGTTGATGAGCGCAATTCATACCCTAGAAAAATCTAAATATCGATGAATATGCAAGAAAATGTATTTGCGAATATTATAATGTGGGTGTGTAATGGAAGCAATTTATCTTGAACAAGATATTGCGAAAATTGATAAGTGGGATCATATTGTACATGATACGATATTCCTACTGGGGCCTACACATACAGATTAGCTGAATAACACGAACGTGTTATGGACTCAAAAGGTTGCTTCAAATTGGAGCATGCGTCCTGTAATTATCTAGCAATGTTGAAGGTTGCCGCGAAAAGTTGTTCCCTATTTTAGAGCAATTGGATGCGTCTTCATCTATTGCTCTGAAATGTTTTTTGTTGTTGTGGTTCTCCAACTAGTTGTTATCTGGTTATTAGTTAAAAGCGTTTGTCTACTTGATACTCTTACTTGTTAACTTGTATCCCTTTTCTATCGTATCTATAGTAACGTTTTTCAATTATACCACTCGTGCATTTAGTTGTACATATTAACTGAAAATAATTTTCTTACAACAGTTTGTATTGATTTTATAACCACTACTTATGTATATTATATCTTTCTATTCGATTCATCTTAATCTGTCTGAGAAGAGCATGGTACATAAGGCTCGATGTGTCACATATGAATGCTTTATTTTGTGAACAGATTTGCAATGCACCCAATTCTGCGCAAAGAGTTGAGATTCGCCACTCCGTGTATATGATTGTGTGCAAATTAAATTTTTGTAAGATTGTACGTGCATGTCCTTATCAAATTAAGTTTCCATGTAGATAAGTGAATCGGTGACTTTTACTCAATTTGTAGATTTATGCTCTCCGACACATCAACTTTAACAACAATGAATGCAAACATTCAATGAGAATTACTAAGAGAGCACTGTAATTCGGAATAATTTCCTTTATGTTTCTAGTCAATACCTTTGCTGTAGCTTAAAATAACACGGACGTATTAAGCACAAGTTACATGTATGTGAAAGTTATATACTTGCATACGGTTGTATGCATTAGAATATGGCTAGGAGTATGAATGTAGGTTTTTTTTCGTGTTAAATTGTTCATTGTTGATTTACGAAGTGAGGAATAAATTGTGTTTTAAACGTGTGAATGGTGTTTTTCAGATTTAAAGTACGGTTAAATGCTAAACTGCATCGAATTTTTACAATATTTTATATGAAAATGTCATTTACAGATCTATGAAAACTAGTTTTTTAATTTGTTTTTTTGTTAAAAGGATTTTTTCTGAGGTTGATAGTCATTATTTATCATACAATCACTATGTTTGCACATATTTGGATTGAAGAAACGAACATGGAACATAGATACCGTTTCAAAACTAAGTAAGGACATCCACACTCAGTTGATGACGAGTAGCCAACTATAAACAGGTACAAATATATAAGGCTATATCAATATTGATCTATTGTTTCTCAGGCCCCGCCCGCATGAGCCTGAGACTACCCACATCCCATTTCTATCATTTAAAAAATACCCAGAAAACCTTTCCCAGTCGCACCCTCCTTCTATCATTTAAAAACAAAAACAAAACTGCCGCACCCTACCTCAATGTTTATGGGTTATAGTAATGTTCGTCCAACTAGTAGAACATGATTTATCTTTCAGTTTTTCAAATGAAAGTCCTTTTTATTGCTGAGTTTTTCAATTCAATTTCAATTCAATTTCAATTCAATGGTAAACGCGCTTCTATAATTAATGAGGCGCTCTTTTAATTACCACTATACTTCCACCCCCATGTACATGAGATGGAATCTCCCTAAATGGCCTTCACCTTGGAGTAGTGAAGCCATGGCTAGCGAGAAACTGGCAGGAGTGAAGGTGAGCCCATGGAATTTCTTCTATTTCACCCCCTTAAGAATCTTAAAAGTTATGCCATTTTAGAGATGAAGATTGCAATGATATGAAGATCACTTTTGCATTATGTATAACCCTTTGTGTCGCATGGACTCGTCTGAAGTAGCTAAAACCTTTTGACAGATGTCCAAAAATAATCTCAACAGACAGCTGATGTTTACTCTGAGCGAAAGCATTTCGATAATCTTTGGATATCTTTGCTTAAGTCTTAACCCATCACCATGGTGATTTCAGCTTAACGTAGCGTAAGCTACATTACTCAGTATCACTTTGAAACATGGTGTTATGTGCCCTGTTTAGATGTGGAAAACACCACTAAAATGTGTTTCAACTGAACAATCGAAGGCACAATTTGCCTACATATGCATTTTATTACTCAATACTATACAAACAGTGATATCATATTATCGATGTTACGTAATAAACTGTTTGTTATCCAAGTGAATTAATAAACCTTCCTTTTAGTACGCCTACTCGTCACGTTAAGCTGGATGTCTCGGAAATCTTTTTATACCTTTATATATCTTTGTCCCATTTACAATGCTCTTTCATTTTTTATACAATATCATGTACTTAAGCCTGTTTCAAATTAGTTAATAAGTTGACAACTTATTACTGGGCTATATTCCCGGGCTTTGGTCAGTATATTGGTGTGTTACGTGTATGTACTCATTTAAGATTGTCAAACGCTATGGTAACTCACGCTCTCTCTTCCCTCCAGACTCACTCCATACTTGAGGACTATGAAGTGTCATGGCGACAGAAACTTGGCACAGGTATCAGCGGACCTGTCAGGTGGGTTGTGTATTTTTACGCTCGATCTACGTCACCTGCACATATATCAGAAAAACAACTACCATGGCGTCAGTCATCCCCAAACAAGGATCATGATATCAATAAATATGTTGTTCTAGCATAATATAGATTACACACACATACACGGATACTTTTATGCATCCAGATTGAGGGAATGATCCAGTTATTCTCTCGCATTTGCCATTCTAATGATGTTTACATTGAGAATTACTGACCGACCATATTGGTCCCCATAACCTTTAGATGTGCTGTTGTATCGACTTGCAAATGTCTTTTATTTATAGGATAATTATGTCAACCTCATCTCACCAATCAATAGGATGAATATATGCCACGCACACATAGATCGATTGATCAATAAAGTAAATTAATATGTTGATGTTAATGTGTAGGAGAGCATCAATATATACATGCACAATGAACATTATGTATATGTACAAGTCGAATCCAAATCCGATTACCGTAAACATCTACGTTTACAATGTACACGAATCTATGGCAAAATGACACAGTCAATTTCTTCTTATTCATCGTTAATTTTCTTACTCGAACGAGAACTATCATGCATCACGATCATATTAATGAATGCGCTGTTGTCATACTATGCTCAATCTTATCACGCGCTACTCATAATAAAGCTGATCATGTAGACATGAAATATTTCATCTTGAATGTTATCATACCTGTATAGATGTATCTATTTCCATGACTTGCGCTGTTCGTGCGGCAGCAACATATCAAATGTACATATGCATTTGTAGCTGTCGAACATCTCATAAATGTTTAAAAAGTTAAAGTAGGCTATAGGTACATATTACGCATTAAATATCATCATGACATGTTAGCATATTTTTTTACCAAAACATTATATACCGGTACATCATATTTGGACATGTACAAAATGCTGATTATTTGTATAACAGGTTGCCCCTTGCTCATACAACAAGAAGGGTGAGTTAAGTCAATCAGAGCAGACTGTTTAATGTTGTTTATTTTGCAGACCGTGTAAGAGTAAAAAAACTGGAGTGAGGTATGCTCTGAAGTGTCTGACGGACAAGGGCAGATCCCGCCGGGAAGTTGCCCTGCACCTGAAATGCAGCAAACATCCTCACATCGTCGATATTTATGACATTTACGCCAATGAGGTGCAGTTTCCTGGCGAGCAGTTCCCAAAGTAAGCTAATTTAGAGTGCTATGTTTGTTCTAAAATAATTGTGGAATCGAAGGCTGCTGCACGCGAATTAAATGTCATATAGCTGAAAATACAAAAAATGTATCATACTATGTCGTTCTTGGAATACATGTACACGCATATGTTAATTTGAATCTTACCTGCATGTGTCCTCTATTGATTTGATATTACCGATGTCCCTTTAAACAGATTATGTCTTTGCATAGCAATGTCATTGACTCACATATCCTACTTTTGCACGTTTTTCTTTTACTTCCCCACTCACAATCATTTGTTGGTCATTTAAGTTTATGACTGTATCATTCATGACTATTTTTGAATGCGCGTCACCGATCCTAATTGGATCGCCCATTTGTTTTTAATAAAGGCCTTTAATAAAACCACTCACTCTGATTTGAATTATATTATATTGATCAAATTATCCTGGATCCCATTTTGATTTATTGAATTAACAAAATATGAATTTGTTTGCTAGGTCACGCTTGTTGGTTGTCATGGAGCTGATGGAAGGAGGCGAGTTATTTGACCGAATCAGTCAACAAAAGTATTTCACGGAAAATCAAGCCGCGAAGTACACCAAGCAGGTAGATATACTTATAAATAACGTGTCTGGTACTGTGATTTGTTGACAAACAGTAATCATCGTAATGAAAGCTTTTGAATTATCTGACCTCCCCACATAGTATGATTTATGTTGTATAATGTGCGATGATTCTCGATGTAAATATCACACGTGGGGGTACAGAATTATTCCTGGCGTGCTTAGGGTGTAGCTGACCCATGCAATTGAGCAGCGTTGTCTCCCGCACGATCCTCTGTTTGAAATCCCGGATCATGTTACATTCCAATTTGTTTTTTTAGATAACCATGGCTATCCACCGCTGCCACTCTTTGGGTATCGCGCACAGAGACATCAAACCGGAGAACCTTCTTCTCAAAGACAACTCAGAGGTGCCTAGAACACTACTATCCATACTGCTTAGTATACATGTCATTCCCTCACCGACTCGCGTTCTTGAACGGTTTTTTCTTCTGATTTAACTCATGACAGCAAGCTGACGTGAAGCTGTCGGATTTCGGGTTTGCGAAAGTAGATGAAGGCAATCTTGTCACCCCACATTTTACACCATACTACGTCGCCCCACAAGTAAGTACATGTAATTATACTACATTTACATCGAGGCAATGCTTTGTTTATGCATCAAGAAGTAGTGTGTAGTAGGACAGGCAGATAACCTTATTTAATGTGTTCCCAGGTGCTAGAAGCGCAGAAACAACAGGCTAAACAGAAATACTGCATTCTTCCATCAGGCCATCAGTATACCTATGATCGGGTAATTATATATTTTATTGTTTGGAATTTTCTGATCCCTAAACAAAGTAAACTTGTAAAATCGCTCACTTGCCGAAGCGTTGATTGAATATTGACAGAATGAAGCTATATAATAACAGCTAATTTTTTTTTAAATTTTTCTACCTAAGAGCTGCGATTTGTGGAGTTTAGGAGTTATAGTTTATATTATGTTGTGCGGCTATCCCCCCTTCTACTCCGAGAGCCCCGGGAAACAGATAACCAAGATGATGAAAAAGAAAATTATGGCAGGAGAATATGAGTTTCCCGATGAGGATTGGGCCCACATTTCACGCCAAGCCAGAGATATTGTTGCCAGGTAGATTTTAAATCAAGACTTACTTTGCAATGGCCCAACCCGGATGATGCACACATGCACATACCGGTATATATATGTAGATGTTCCGACTTGTGTACATACTTTTGTCGATATTTACCCAACAGTTGATGTTACCAACAGAAAAGAAAAAGATCAAATAGCGAGGAAAGTCTGTATGTTAATGAAACTGTTTTTATTAGCTTACTTAGAGTAAAACCCGAGGACCGCCTGACTGTTGATGATGTTTTGGATCATCCCTGGTTACACGAGGCTCCGTTGACCCAACTACAATCGCCAGCTGTCATGTTAACCAAGGTAAGTACACTACTCACACAATATGAACTGTACTACTAACATGACTTCAATCTTCAGCTATCGTGTAATGGAGTACACAATAATAGAAGCATACATTGTAATACTTAAACAACTGTAATATTTTACACAACTTCAAAAATGCACATTATTTTATTGCCATTATTACCTATGTCAGCGTATAGTCTTGTATGACGCGCCATAACTTATTCAAAATGTGCACACATACGTATAATTCTTGACTGTTACGTACACATCCACGTTGACGCTACCAATTAATTAACTTATAGATAGAAATACGACCGTTACATTTATATCTAATGCCGTAAGTTCCCCTGATTATCATTTATATTTAGTGACATAAATAAATCCCTCGACTACATTATGCAGTATCACAATAAAAACTGCAGTGTCGTATTGCACTTTTCAGAATGTATTATACGAGGCTAACCAAGCCCACTCGCAGCAATTAACTAGCATGAGATTACCTGATCAACACGTCATACTTAAGCCGCTAATGGATGTAAATAATCCCATACTAAGGAAACGTGCTGGCTCTAGCAGGTGAGTAGTACAGACATGTATGGCTGTATTCTGCATTGCTTTATACCAATTTATCAGTTTGACTCCTTTTTTTTTACTACAGTTGATAATACTTTGACCCTAAAGTTAGTCGACTAGGTGTGAATTAAAATTGCAATGATGTTTTGACTTCGCTTCTATGACGTAACATTTGTTTGTAACAATAATTAAATGTAGCTGAAATGCCCATTTGCTTGATATTGATTGAAAGTAGTATATTCACGTACATGTTTCAGCTCCCACCACAGTCAGTCGGTTTCTGATAGAAACTCGGGAGAACCGTCCCCTAAACTTACGTCATCAATGGTGGCTTTACAAAGTCTACGTGACGTTATAGCTCACTGCATTTTACCACCACGTGGTACGTCAATTGGCGCTATTTTTAGATTACGAAAAACATTTACTATTCTACGAATATTCGATCCCATTAACATGTATAGATACACAAGATAGATTGTATGTACAATACACACGTATATAAATATATATATGTATACGAGTTCATCATTTTGCTGATAACTACATTTTCAACCTGAAGTTTACGACTTGTATATTTTGATGTGTTACCTAGTTTTAGCCCTGTGAATATACTAACTTGCATGTTTAAGTTGAGTGTTGGTCTGGCTTCAGATTCAGGAAAATTTGATTCGGTGCTGCACGAATTGGTCTCAAAAGCATGCAAACTCAATTCCAGTAATCAAACATTGCTCAACACGCTCACAGATCTGCATTGGAACGGTAAGTTTTATATTGAAGAACATTTTCGTTCTTGTTGAATGTGGGTTTAAAAAGCTTAAGGCCTCGGAATACTGAAATATTTAAAATAAGATCTAAATAAAAATGCGACCTGGTTCATTAGTGACCTCATTAAGTGAGACTTTACTTTATGGGGACATGTACGTAGCGTATATTTATATAGGACCATTTATATATCAGTTACATTTTATGACCATTAGCTTAAAGTTTAATGTTTTGTTTCGTCCACATTTTAGGCGAGGCGTTCCAGGACCCAGTAGACCGCAGTCTACTAGCTCAGAAGTTAGGGGAAGCTGTGTCTAATCACCAAAGTAGTTCAAATATAGTAACAGACCATAATGGAGTAGTGTCAATAGACGGTAGATAATAATAGTTGATATCTAAAACTTTATCCTAGTTCTTTTTGCAGTAAAACTGCCATATACAGGCCTATACCATGTTGTTGTGTCGTAAAGCAGTATCACAGGCATAATCACGCCACACTTTTGCTGATATGTACTAATTGACTTGGAGGTTTCCATTCTGTAAAAGCAGTGATTTATGGTAAATATTTGCTTGTGCATTTTATTAAAACTGTGTTTGCCCGTAACGATGTAGCCCAGTGATCCAGTGGAAAAGGAAAACCAAACCGTGACGCTTTAGTGATCTACAATTTGTGTGGATTCTCCCTTCTATTTCCACGTATTAGCATTTAAAACCGATAACCTGTGGTCAGTAACTTGTGTTTTACATGACATTTTCGTTTCCAGCATCCATTATCCCTGTATTTTAGTTCTATGGGTGCAGCAAAGCTATAGTTTTAATTTTAATTTTGATAACTTGTTTATTTGAAAATAAAAAGAAAGATGAAGCTTTTTACAGACTGCTGTCGTGAATAACAAGAATGAAATTATGCTTATGGTCATTTATTCACCAGCGAAGAGTTTACTACATGTACTCCGGTAGAGGTGTTGTTTATCGTGATGACTTATATGGCCAAAGTGGCTTAAGTTAGGTGTTGCCAGTCCAGGTGTTTTGACCAAAATGACTTGAGTTTAGCAGATCAAGGTGTTGAACGCCATCTATGGCATAGGAGGCCATAGTTAGGTTTTCGCCGGTTTATCTTGCCAACATTAAATGGTGTCAGGCTTTTGATTCCCCCCTAGGCCAAACAAAGTATATTTAAATTGATAATTCGCGGCAGGCATTTAGTTTTGGTATTTAGTTCTACATGTATCTTTTAAGGCATGGGGCAGGTTTAGAGGGTTGAAATGGTTGGTACTGTAGCAGTCTGGTTTTACACAAGACCTTCAATGTGGGATTTTGTCATAAAACTAATCTACAAAACAGGCAACGTCTAATTAAATAAATGCGAATTCGTTGTCAGTAAAAATCTATAAGCGAGGTTGGGAGCAGATAAAAAGAACTACCTCGTGATTCTAACAATTTATCTTATCGAACAGTAAAACCAACCAAATTAACATTCAAGGAATTTCATTTCATTTTGTAATAGACGAATCGCTTCAGAGATTACAATTTTTTTTGCGAGAATCGTTCCAAAATCTGAGTGTTTTTAGTTACCACCTTGCTTTTTAAAGCTTCTTAATGCTCAAACAACGTTTACACAATGAAGTAACCATAATATTTCTATGACTTCCCCAAGCACTAATACATTATAAAAGAAATGCGCACATGTGTTCATGTGTATGCGCTTCGTAACACTTTCAGGCTTTTCCCGTGTCTCTCAATTAAACATTTTTAACAAATGTCCATGGCAACAATTCAATTATGATATCACAAACGGAATGATCCGAAGTCATTATGCGCCATAAGAAAACAATTATTTACGATAATTAAAGTGGAATACTCGACCGTGTCTACGGATATTGTTACATGTATATCATCTGGGAGACCTTGCATGCCCTAAACGCCCATATTCACTTCAACCAAACTATAGAGCACCAGTTAGGCATATTTTTGATTATTAGCTGTATACAGCGTCGAAGTTGTGCGGTGCTTTAATGCAAATAGCTAGCGCTCCTCGAATCAACTAAATCAGGTCTTAATATATTGTGCATCCATACAAAGGAGCACAATCAATAATTTTTCAACAATCGTCGCATGAGAATTAGTAGATTTGAGAATCGCCATCACAAAGTACAAACGAAAATGGCTCGATTACTGGAACAGTGGAGCACACAATTTTAACCCGGTTAGTTACCTGA
>JAXGGS010012898.1:12495-26100 GCA_035585475.1 Armandia brevis | reverse complement strand
GTGAAACTTTTTTCGAACAGCATAAACATGGATATTATTCAAAAACACATCATGTGATACATCTTTTTATCATGAGCTATCTAGGTCACGGGTTTGAGTACCGGTTCGGGTTACACCCCTCGGGTACCCGAGATGGTGATCCCTATCAGCCCTAGACACTGGTTGGCAAACAAGCAGGTCGTAGCTTTACTATGGTGGCGAACTCCTAGACGTTTATCAGAATGTCCATTATTCTGAGTTTTGCCGGGGAAAACAAGTCGCCAAATCCGCTTTTGCACGAGAGACTCCTGCAGAAATGCATTAGGAAATTGAGCTTGGTGTATGTGGTGTGTAGCTAGTGAAGATATGGACGATTTCTTGTCACAAAACGGTGTTTCGACTCTATAAAGTGCGGTCATTTTAGGCAGGATCTTAACGGATACGTAATTTTAGCGGGTGATGTAATTCATGCATCACCATGGGTTAGACCAGGTAAGGCCATATAAAATTAATAAGTTGTTTCTCAGGCCCCGCCCGCATGGGCCTGAGACCCCCCGCCCCCTCTTTTTATTTGGTATATCGCGAAAAAAAATTAAAAAAACCAGCCGCCCCTAATTTCTTAGAAAAAAATATAAAAAAAACCCTGCCGCCCCTAATTTCTCAGAAAAAACCCTGCCGCCCCTACTTCACAGTGAAGAAAAAAAAAGAGAAATCTAGAAATAAAAAAAAAATCCCCCAAACCAGCTCTCACATAAGAAATACCCCCTAAAAGTGCCTGAAACCCCTTAAAATGGGCCAAATATTCAAAAAAAAAAAAAGCACCTGCCGCCCCTACTGATTCGCGGGCCCGCCGCCCCCCTTAATTCCTGGTGACAAAATAAAATAAAAAACCTGCCGCCCCTAATTTCTCGGAAAAAAAAACAAAAAAACCCTGCTGCCCCCTCCTTGGCAAAAAAATATAAAATGGAAAAAAAATTGACCTGCCGCCCGCACTGTTCCTCTCAGGAAAATAAAAGCCTGAGAAACAACTTATTAATTTTATGGGGCCTAACGGTAAGTAATATCATGAAGATTTCAACCATCATCAACTTACAGCTTTTGTTATGTGGGAAATTATTGAGCAAACCTTACCTGATCCCAATTGTTGTCATTTGACACCATAAACTCATCTTGGTTTGATTATATTTTCCGGACAGTTATGAATACTGATACTAAATATATATGGACCTACAGGCATAGTAACCGGAAAACTACGCCAATGTTCCTGTTTTTATAAACCGAGGCTCATTTTTTGTCATATTTTTCGTATTGCCCGCAACAGTTTCAGTCTCCAATCAAATGATTTCCGCCAGGTAGATTACGCCAAACTATTTGTAAATGTATCGATATGCATACGTGTACGACTACGTTAATACAGAAAATGTCTAGGGATGGGCATGATGTCGGCTAGTGACACGTTGTATAGGATACATGCTACCAGTTATATCCGTCAATATTTTCAATTTGCCTTCCAAACTTATTTTCATACATTCCACTTTTCGTTTTTATTTCAGATTACAGTAATTCATAAGCTGAGTCGGCGTCAAGGATCAACAATTGTAGCATAGCCATATTTATATATATACGGACATTGTACATATATATACATAAATAATAAGTGTCCTTTTGATCTGATATGTGGGATGGCGCCTTAATGAATAATTTTTGTCATCTGATCTGATTAACGACCTTGCCTCAAGCCTGATCACTCAGATCAGCTTCCTGGTATATTTCGGAGACAGAAAGTCATCAAATGAAAGGTATGGTAGAATCAGCGGTACATAATTATCATGATTGTCTAAATATACCTTTCCAGCTCTGTCATCGGGCTGAGATGATTATAGTATTAAGCCATGGTTAGCACTAGCCGCATATTTCGCATACAATGACAGGAAACATGGATGTGTAAAAAGTGTATTTATGCATCTGAAGAAGGGAGGTATATCGATATGCTATTCACCAATTAAACCATCCTTATAATTGCACATTGATACAAATAATCACATATTTGCATGGCCTTACGCCAGTAGCATGAGAATTCTATGAGGCATTGATATGAAGCGCCACACAACACCTGCAAATAGACTGAATATTTGATATACCATGGCTCTATTCACGCTGACGATATTAACGAGCCAGAACGTACATCCTGAATGTCAACTTTAAACTATATGACTATTAAACGTTAAAAAGAATCCATAATGATGTCCACACAAAAGAGTTGCAAGCTGACATTTCTGCGATCGTCGAGACATAACATCCGCACATTTAGGGTTCTCAATCAGACGTGTGTGTTTTTATATGCTGTTAAGATGTTAACTTATGTATCAATGGTCTTTTTGATATATATTACAGGCCTATATCATAAATCCGGATATGTATCATTATCGGGATCTCGCATAATCAGTTCAGGAGAAAATGTCAAAAATGCAAAGCCGAACCCGGATGCACTAAAAAAGCTGACGAAAAATGCAGCTGGAACTTCTCATCCCACCAGCAAATTACAGCATCTTAGCCAATACTTTCCCGGAGGGGACAAGTTCGAAATAAAACAAGCTATTTATAGCCCATTTTCCGTCAATGGTCTTTAACAATAGTCGGAGGGCACTTTCCTCGAACGACGCGGAAAATATTGGCTTACGAGAGGATTTAGGCCGGGGCCTCCTGTTTTCGTGGCGTTTCGCCCGAAAAAGTGTCATAGCTGCAGCATTCAGCTTGCTCAAGTGCAAATATCTGTCCGAGGGTGCGGTTTAGCGAGATGTGAAAATACCGATGGGCAAGTCGCTAATGCCTGATCCAACCCACGTAGAATAGTTTGACATTTAATGAGAGAGCCGAGTGACCATTGAATCTCTTTGATTGGGGTTTTCCTATGCGAGTAGCTGTGGGTTTGGGGACTTCTTAAGACAAACAGTCCCCGTGACCATGGCTACCACGAACAAGCGCCTGAAGACGGTGATGGGGGGAAGAGAATGAGAGACGTTTGCTTACCTCCACGAGTGCCACAGGGTGTTGCGAGCGGCGTTAAGCAGGGAGTGAGCCCGTCTTCTCACCGCCGGAGGCACGTGTCCTCCTGAGCCGGGGGTGTGAAGTCCGCCACCTCCCCCTCCACCTGGGTCACCCCGCCGGCCTCCTCCTCCTCCTCCTCCTCCTCCTCGTCCCTCCCTCTTCAGCCTCATTCCCTCTCCTCCGCTAGTGACCGCAGGCTGGTGCGTTCTCGATCCCCTTCTTAAGCATCCATGTGAGTTGTCAGGTGTCAGAATACAGCACCGGTAACAGAGAAAAAACCGTCTCGTCTCGACACCACCTTTAGAACCGCTCTTGACCGAGTTGGCGACAGGAATGAGCTACCTCTCAAGTCGGGGCTGATAGTGCCACGGGTTCACCGAGTCAATTCTTTGCCAGCATGCAGCTTCTCATTATAGGCTTCTTGATTTGCGATTAATCCTGTGTACATGGCCCAGGTAATTGCTTTAGCGACCCTCTTGAGTGCTTCGCTGGGAGCCTTGCGTAGCTTTGCGTGGCCGTCCACCCACAAGCAGCTCGCTCCTCTTGGCTTTTGGTGACACGCTAGATCCAAATCTGGTGATATTGCTCTCCGACACCTCTTGTCATCCCATGTCTATGAATGTCCTTTCGCCTGATCAAAGATTCCTATGAATAGTTGTCACTTGGCGGGGGAAGAGCCTAGTTTGTATGCCGGAACGTCGAGATTATTACATGCATATTTGCCATCAGAAACAAATACTTTATTGGACTACGTTTCAAAAATGTTGGCGTTTTGCGTCATAGAGGAACATATACATGAGAAGCAAATTTTATTGCAGCGACAAATTGAGGGAAAACAACAAATTTGCATGCGCGCGTGGAGGTTGAATTTAGGATGGGAATCCAGTAACAGTTGTGAAACGCGTGATTTGGGGACACGATTATACAATGTAAATGTTCACAAGTCAGCACTCAAAAAACAGTGGGTTCAACGTTACAGAAACGAAAGAAAGTTTGCCTTGATGGGTGAAGCACGAATATATGTGGGAAAAACTCAGAAAGATATACTCTTAATTATAAGTTGACATCGTGTTCAGCTATAAAGGGCATAGCATGAGTTCTACCAAATTGCTTACTTACTAAAAATGCAAAGCTCTTTCACACGTTACAATGTAGTTAACGGGTTTCTTGTTGACTAGACCTTAGAAATAATGCCACTGGAGAGCCAATACCTCGAGGGGACACCGATGTCTGTCTGAAAATGAAACCAATCACACACGAAGCGATAACCACTGAAGTGTTCTCCGAGTTCATTAAGAACGATGACCCAAAGACCGAGGAAATCGCAACGGATTTTGAATATGAGCCATAAAGCATCATGAAGAACGACCATCAGCTAGGTAGTTCCTGTTCTATGCTGTGATAAATGGCAGCATAAGCTAATATAAGGTGCGCTAGAGGTAAGAGGTGACTGGTAGGTGTGCGGCAAGAGGTAGATACACAAATCTCAATAAGAAATTGTGTTGTTGAGCGGGATCAGCCTCCCGAGTGCAGATCGTCTTCTCGTGTTAAATATCTCACATCAAACGTGACAAACAACTGTGTTTTTCACCGCGCCGCATCTCACGATCTAGGAGATCTAATCTTCGGCTATCAGTTTCCTGTGCAAAAATCGCCGTCATATTTCAACAACCAGCATGGTTGCTTCATCGAGTTGGTAAAACCGATACATCAGGCAAGTAATTGAATCGCTGCAGAGACACTGTGACCATATCTAAACAAATCAAGCGAACATATGAACTTTAGAAGTGTCAATTTTTATTTGCAATTCAAGTCATCCCACTCCTACATTTTGCGAAAGCTACGATTGACAAAAAATTTAAAATCATATTTGCTCCAATGCTCTAGTATTGATAATGGATGACGTGGAAAACAAACTTCGCGAACGCTCCAGACTAAGCACCAGAAACGTGCATCCATTTACCATCAAAAGCTTTCTCATGTTCATCTGATGGATCCAATTTACTCGCTAGAAAATTACGCACTATAAAATCGGTCAGCGCATGTTGGTATCGAACACGTTGATTACACCACCGGGTGTTATTAATCTACCCATATCTGTGCGTCCTCCTCCATCTAACTTTGTCACCAAACCATTAAGCATAATTTGAGGAGATACGTCGGGGTACTAAGAGTCACAGGTGTCCTTGGTCATCCCCGAAGGTCATATAATGGCAGCGGAATTCGTCATATTGATCAACGCAGGTGTGGGTGGTTTTAACCTATCAAGAGCGTACATTAGGTGGACATTCGTATCAATTTATTTTTCCAAAGAAACATAGTAATGTCGATGTTGCTGTTGTTTGGTACCTACGGGGAGAACTGATACTGTCGGTAGTGTGTGGTGCTGGGTCCGACCATCAAGAAAAGGCTGAACTTAGACTTGTTTAGGTTTGGCAATTTATGCGTGGGAAGGACGAACCCGACATATGTTAACATATACAGTAAAGCCTCGATATAACGGCGGTCCTACACAACCCACGATTATGATTGTCAATATTGTTCTCCAGAACTTGGTTCAAAAGTCATCCATAGCATCATATTCATGACAACTCTATTTTACGCGTGTTGAGGGTGGCGCCCCGCCACCCGCGTTATAGAGAGGGTATATTGTACAATACACGCGTGCGTCGCAAGGTAGACATTATGAGTATAGCCCATTTCGGAGATGGATTTTGTCCAACCTATTGGCATATTGTAAAACAGACGCACGCTACCCGACGTCCGGGTAAACTGGGTGACATTTAACAAACGTCATTTGCTTATGCGCGTTAACTTTTTACAACGCACGGGATTGGACGAGGGCAAATCTAAAAGATAGATATTGAGAGAAAAACCACTTTTTTTTCTCAAATATCACTGGGGGCGGTTTGGGAGGGATGTTTACGTGTACGCAATGTAACCGTCAATAGAGGACAACATAACACGAATTTAGTTGTCAGACGATATCGCTTTATTACAATCCTATTACATGTCCATACAAAAAATATTAAGCAATTTCATCTCCGATCTCTCGATAATCATAGCTCCGTGCTGACTTACATAAGGTATGAACTTTCGACTATCTTACTATGAACAAAATTAGAGATACTCTTTAATAACACTTAAAACTGACTTCAGCTTCAAATTAGATCATGATGTTGAAAGCTAATGTATTTGTACATATCGCATTTATTCCTGTAAACTGCTACTGTTCTCACTATCTAACCTGCCCTGACATAAAAATGGATGTATTCGTAGATGCTGCTCTTTGTTTAGTGGCTATCGTGTCTCCGGAGACTTCCTCGACTGTGGCTAAATACTGCTGCAGCCTCTTGTGTAAATCTTCAGCGAGCTGCAAATTAAATTGAGATGGGGATAAGTGATACGTTTCGAAAACTGAAAATCTCAATAAAATCCCGTAAAATATATGTTACCAATTGATGTATTAGACACGCAAGCGTAGTCATCGATTTACTTCATTGTTACTATACAGTGCATGATCGATATAACACGGAATTCAATATAACGCGGGCCCATCGAATAGTTTTTTTTATTTTTCTCCATACCAATCGACTCATTTCACAGCTAAGCATATTCGACAAAGTCGGTATATCATAAAAAAAATCTGCATTTGTGAGTGTGTGTGTACCTGTTGATATGTGGGATCAGTGTCCATGTCCTGTAGGACGGCCATTAGCTGATCAATGGAGGTGTAGGGAAGCCACAGGGGCACGGCACCGCATCTCATGTATTCCTGCGGACAATCATCAATACAACATAAGTGAGTAATCGTTATGAAATATGTATTAGCGCGTAATCATTATAACATTCGTTAGCGTAGTTTCCATATAACCCGCTATTCGGAGGTTGATTATGTCACACGACCAAATACAAGGTTAATGAGCTACACTGGCGACTAAATGCGTCAAATTGTAACATTGCCTTTATAACAAGTTAGTTCTAATGAATTTCACAGCCTTTGTCGTCACTCAATGGCGGCGCAGCGAAGGCAAGTCCCTGGACGGGGTTCAGCCATGTCAGATATCTATTTAAGCCATAACCGAATACCCCAGGGCACAAAGCCCTAGCCGCGAAATGAAGGGGGCCACTTCATTAGCACGTGAATGCAAATCTCATAATGCACGCTCTCGAAACGCAATACCGACCTTGATGCCAAAAAGTTCGCTCCCTTTTCCCATTACTGCTTCAATATACTCGATGGCTAGGTGGGCAGCATCTTCTACGCGGTCATAATTCAGGTAAAGTCTCAACAATTCTGCTCCATTGAGACGCTGCAAACAAATCAATGAAACTTCAATTATTCATGGTTTCTTCGATATTCTTTGGTGTCGATAGACACATTCACGTGGACGATAATTGGGCTGATAAACAAACAGCAATAGACATTTGTACTGTTAACCTCACAATAACAAAACTGGTGTTTGACAAAAACAATAATTTTAGGCTAATTTGTACGGAGATAATGGGGTTGGTAATGAGTACCTTATAAGGAGCTATTAGCCAGCTCGGCAGAGAGAAGCCTTGAGACAAGAACTTGACAGCCACACATTTGTGATATTGCGTGTGCACATCACCGTACTTGTTAATGTATTCTTGCAGCAAACGCCACGCATGTTCTGTGGAACTAAAAAACAAACACATTCTCAATTAGTCATCATCAAGTGCATTCTGGATATTGCCACTTTCAGGCAACCATTACTTTATTAAATCGTAATCTGTTAAGTCGTGCACTAGGTTTTTCAAATATGGTCTCACTGAATCACTTACGACATTCAATTAAACAAATACAGAAAACACATTTAATAGCTTCCCCAAAAGCATACACGGAATTATTTACTTGAATGTCAAGTGAAGTTGTTGCTTTCTTTCTTAAATTAAAACAGGTTAGGTCGTGCGAGGAAGTCTTAAGGCATCTTATTTCTGCATGAGGTCCGTTAATTGATATTACATTAATAAAAATCGTCTGGATTTAATTACCCTCCTCGAAAATCTGCCTTAACGCAAAATGTCAGACTCGTGACACTTCCTCTCCGATGATCCCCGAGTACCTTACGTTTTTTAAACGCCTAATTAAGTGCGGATAGAAATTGTACACCCACCAGTTGTCTCGAGTAGCGTTGGCTCGGGGCAGGGTGTTCTGCTGCAGCCACTTCCACGCCGTGCTCGTGTAGTCGTTGTCGCTCATCATGTGGGGCGCGCTGTTTTCGGCGAGGTTCACACACCTGTGGGCGACAATCAATACTCATTACCTTTGTTACAACAGTCACAGCACCGCATCCACCAGTGTTCATTAAATACACAAACGGCAGGCGTCGATCAGTGATAAAATCGCGCTACCAAGCCGAGATCAGAGTCAGCTTTGAAATAGGAGGATTGCTAGAGGTGGGAACTTTTCATGTGCCACTTCCGCTGATTACAAGCGGGAACAATATCAATTATACTTAAAGCCCAGGGTTCTGTTAGAGTATCATTTACGCCTGCGAGGGATTAGGATTAATAAGACTAGACATGGAGAACTAGAAGTTGGAGGAGGGGATAATGTGAAAGGCCTGAGCTATGTCACGTGCACTTTATCATGAATTCGGTTACCTAGAGGCGAGTCCTTCAAACACTGGTGAGAACGGCATATCGAACTGCTCGCAGACTTTCACGGCGCTGTCAAACAGCCCGGCGTTTACCAGTAAAACTACTGTCTCTCCGGCCGAGGGCGTTGGTCCTGGAGAAGGTAGAACACTACTATTAACGTATCGAGTATCGCAAAACTCAACTACTGTGCAACGTTTACCCTAAATCGCCAAAGCATAACTACTGCCATCATCGACGTAGGATACGCTGTGAGCTACTTCTTTGTTTTCTGTTGCTTAGTTACCTGTTTTGTGACTTGGATCGGTGTCGTGTTTAAGTAGTTCTAGTCTGGCGTGAATGAGAGCATACTCCTTCTCAATATCGTCAGGTCCGAGTACTTCCACTCGGCGCTTCATTGACTTCTCTATTATCTCACCTCTGACGGTGTGCTTAGCGGAGCCCTTCAATTCATCAGGCTAGAAAACATGTGGATTATCAGACATTAATACCAGGGAGTAGTCAGGAACAAGTTTGGTTTTACGGAGCGTGGACGATATAAAGCTGGGTGAGATGTAATAAACGGAAAGTTTAGTTTTCTGAAGTTACCTGTGAAGTTTGTGGTAACGGCTTTACAATCCACGCATTTGTTTTATCTACTATCTCCAGCGCGTTCATGGCCGCTAGGTAACATTTAGCTTGGTTCTGCAAACCTCGCACCCCGGGTACCTCTTGTCCCAACCTCATGCCATACTCGTACATAATGCTTCCAGCTGTGAACGAAATCAAACAGAATACGATATAGGTAAACTTGGTGTTTCTGGTCGGACATCGATCAATAAAAAAATGTTTTTCTAAAATGTTATGACGTCACCTTTTCTCCAGTTTCCTCTGGCAACATGGAAAGCGTAAAGAAGGTCATAGTAATTGTGGGTGGTTAAGTCAATAGAACGGGCTCTGGATTCCAAGATATTCACAACCTGTGAGGGAGATTATAAAGGGCAGATACTTAGAATCGATAATACAAGATTTTGGTGATTATGTTCTGTGGTTAACCTATCATTAGTTACCTCTTCCTCTAAAACGGTATGTTTGTCTCTGTAGGGTAGCGATACTAGAGTTTTGAGTTCTCGCCTCTCACACAAGACTACAACGAACTGTCTCAGACAATCTTTTCGCCTGTAATGAATGAAGAAATCTCATAAAATTAATTACCGATAGCCAATGTGTAGTAGAATCGCGAGAATCACAAGGGTGGTGGCCCTGGCTAGATAGACCACCCCTCCTTACCTTGAGGCATCAGGATTGGCTAACATAGCATTATATGCTTCCTGATTATGACCTAATTCCAGCTCGTATTTGAACACCTTTGACCATAGGGTGGCCTAAAAGAAAAACACGAAGGCGTGAAACCAAAAATGACTTGTGTCTCGTTCGAATGATAGCAGAAAATACATCTCACTTTCAGAACAACTATTTAGAGCGTGTCTAACCTTATTTGGATCCCCCGGTTGCGCTATAGATATGGCTGTTCTAGCCAGTGACACGACTAGGCTAGCATCACCGTGCTGCTCAACCACCGATATCGCCTGCAATACACGTCATATCATCAACAATAAGAGTGCAAATAAATCATACAGAGAATGTTTAACAAACACAAATGATTTGATTGTTACCTTAATGTAGTACAACACCTCCAGATGGGCCTGGTTTTCCGCATCTTCCTGTAGAAGATTCAGCAGGAAAGTTTCTCCGGTGTTCACGCCTTCCGCTGCTTCCAGGAATCCTTCTAAAGCTTTTTCTGGTTCACTAAAAAAAGAAAGAAAGTATGTGAAAAAAAAATGCAATGCAAAATAAACAAATGCAAGTACGTGGAATTCAGTATGCTGCTTTGCCGGTACATCAAAGCCAGCTGGACCAGTGTTACAGAGAAATGTAATCAACATTGTTTGTGCTTACTTGCAATTCAGGTAGCTAAGGGCAAGTATAAACTGGAGTGAAGCTACGTTGTCAATGATCCAGTTTCTGGTTATTCTTACATACTCCTGCAGCTGGAGGTACTGACACTGTGAGAGCAGGAACTCTGGGATCTTAAACTCGCCACTCAACGGCCATCTTAGCGTGGTTAAGGAAATGCACACAATAGTATAGATATACGCGAGTAGATTGAAGTATTCGCTTAGTATGGTATCATGTTTTAGTAGATATCAACTTTTTACATTGAAGGATACAGATACTGGGCTACAATTGTGACCACAGCTGATAGCGCCTTGTTCCAGATGGCACTACTTTCTTCCTCCGCCAGAGCATAATCAGATAATATTTCGCGGACTTTCTCCCCATACTGTCCCATCAGAAACACCTCCAACAGCGTGCGACTTTGGTCCCCGCTGTAAACAGCTGTAACAAAAATATCGAATACACACAGTAAATCACAGGTGCTCATTATACATGATAAAAAGATCCAAAAAACATTAGAATGATAATCTTACATGATTTCTGTTGGCCCGTCGCGGTTTGAATTTCGGACAATTCAAGTGCTTCTAACTGTCGCATATTTATATCACTGAAAAAATATCAGCATTAAGCATGAAATTGACCCAATGTATCAGAAAATCACACCAGTGCGCGCAGATGTATACCAACAAAAATGATGAGATAAAAAAGCTTTAGTATCATCTGGATGTCTTACACTGTTGACACAGGAGGAGCCATTGCTTCGGTAGTGGCGAACCATTTCATAGCGTAAAAAGCTTGAGTGAACAAAGAGATCTTATGGCCCATTTCTTTAAGTCGGTCTAATCCCGCAGCCTATTCATGAAAAATCCACACTTATTACATTACATCCAACAAGGACACCTGGTTATTTATAAAGCGAGAATAGGGCCACTAAATTAGCAGCACTTACGTTCTCTCCTTCATTTAGGCCATGGTCAGTTCTCTGGTTGATGAGGAGAAGCAGATCACGACAGATACAGAGTCTGGTGGAGATGTACTGAGTGACAGCTCCGGAAACGATGTCCACTCCATACCCGCTGGTGAACAGCCTGCTTGTCGCCAGGAGTCGGGCCTCATCTACAACTGCACATTTATAATTCATAATCAGCTTCATATTCCATATGAAATATGCTACATTAGATACTGTGGTTGAATCGCAGAAGGATTCATGTTCAGCCTGCAAAGCAGTTATGCCAAGACGAGAAGGCATACGAAAGTATTTCATCTATGATAACCCATAATGCATACAGTCCGGCAGGGCGATGTTAATCTTTCGCCACACGTGTCAAATTTATAATGTATAATCCTACCATGATCGTCCGTAATGAGTGGTGGAATGTCTGGCGACTGCATGGTGACGTCCAGCTCCTGTATGAAATACTCGAGACCCAGCATCAGATCCTGTGTGGGTGTTTCCTGTGCTTCCATTAAACCGTCGCGATCCAGCCTGGAACACAATCAATAAACCGGTAAACGTTTGGTAAAAAAATTACATTTTATACGAAACCTTTTGAATTAGAAATCATTTCTTACGCTGGATCCTGCAGTAGGGATGCGTTCAGATTGGCTGTAATTTCTAGCGGAGATTGTGTGTGGTACAGATCTTGCTCAAAACAGAAGACCGCGTCTCGGTTGAGGAGATTCTGCAGTATCGCTAATATATCACTCACGTTCAGCAGACTGGTGTGCAGATCAGGCTCTGCAATTAGACACTGCGGGGTTCAGTAATCAGGGCTTACACTAAATACCAATAATCACAGGCCAAATGCGCCTGATGTGGAATAACAGTAACCCTTCTACATGACTACTGTCACATGTACATCTGTATAAATCCACGTACCTAATCCACAAGTCTGTTGGCCGCCGTAGTAGAAGTGCTCGGGCGTTGAAATGGGGCGGGCGAAGCTAACATTTTCCTGCAGAATGAAAATGAGATTATTGAACATTCCATCGCACAGGGAGAATAAAAACTAGCAATGATGTTTCAATTTTCGCACACCGACCTTCTTTACAACAGCTACAACTCCTGTCATGTTGTCCGTGAATATGCCAGTAGGTCGGCATTCCCTCTGTAGACGAAATAAACCATAAATGATTTACGAGTTACATTAGCAGTTAAAATTAAAACCAGATTTTCAGCTACATTTAATACTGTAGACCCTCTATATAACTTGGGGAGCCTTTAACAACGCGCCATGTATGGATTTACCACGTATTCCCATTGCAATGCAACATTTGATGCTCATTATAGCGCACAATAGAAGTTTGAATCTGGGTAGATCAACGTGATATATAATTTCGCGTTATATACAGTGGCTATTATAATAAGAGCGTCGTCGGTCTTACCTGTTGATATTGAACACAGCCCGAGTAAAACTTTCTCCATTGTTCTAACTGCAAATTGTGAAATTCTGAATCGGTCATCTCATATTCTCCTGCAGACTGATGAACCTAAATACGAGAGCAGCCTTTGTCATTGTACCATGTTTGTAGTAATAACTGAATACCAGCATTTTTCAATAACCTTTACAATAACGTACCTCGTGCTGAACAGCATTTAATACCTCATGCCGTAGGGCTTGTGTTGGTACAATTGTGTCTGGTAAGTAAGTAGCGTCGAGAGATCTTCTATACAGCTGAATGGGCAAATTTCAAGTTGAAAATGCAGCATATCAAGAATATGACATTATAAATATACCGGTACATCATTGTGTACAGGTATAGGAACAATAGTGGTTGTTGAAGGGCATCATAGGGCTACTTACACTGAGAGCTTTGAGGATAACTTGAACGCTGAAACGGCCAGGGGTGAATATATGATCCAGGAAAGTCTCCCTCGGGTCTTGGTAACTGTAGACAGGCAGCTCCTCTGGCTCGGTTGCTTCCATCTTCACCGACTGCCAACCATCAATTTGGCCCTCCCTAAACATAAAACATAAAGTAAGCATGCGTCTATATACGCTCCAAATTGTAATT
>JAXGGS010012787.1:0-26113 GCA_035585475.1 Armandia brevis | reverse complement strand
TAATACTTGCATCTATCATTGAAAAAGAAACAGGTGTTGCCGAAGAAAGAACAAAAATTGCAGGTGTGTTTGTAAACCGTTTAAGAAAAGGGATGCGATTACAAACCGATCCAACAATTATTTACGGTATTACATTTGGGCGACCTTTAGGCAGGGGCTTACGTCAATCAGAAATTGATCAGAGGACGGAATATAATACATATCAATTTAAAGGGTTGCCTGTGGGTCCCATTGCGAATCCCGGAAGAAGTGCAATTTACGCCGCATTAAATCCAGAGAAAACAGATTATATATATTTCGTTGCCAATGGTAAGGGCGGTCATGCTTTTGCAGTTACATTAAAAGAACATAATCAAAATGTGGCGAACTGGCGGAAATTAGGTAATTGATCATATGGCAGATATTGAAAGATTTTCTGAAAGTTCATGCCTTGTGGGTAAAAGAAGAGGTTTGGTTTTTATAATTTCAAGTCCATCTGGTGCGGGTAAAACCACGATGACCAAGGCGCTTTTGGAAAAAGTTAAAAATTTAAAGCTTTCAATTTCGGCAACAACAAGAAAAAAAAGGCCTAATGAAATTGACGGAAGGGATTATATTTTCCTTTCAGAAAATGCGTTTTTTGAGACAAAAGACAAAAATGGTTTCATTGAATCAGCAAAAGTATTTGGCAATCATTATGGAACGCCAAGACATTTTGTAGAAAGTGAATTAAATCAGGGTAATGATGTATTATTTGATATCGATTGGCAAGGTGCAAGACAATTAGAGACAACCCTGTCTGATGATATTGTTAAAATATTTTTATTGCCGCCCTCATTGGAGGAATTGCATAAACGTTTAATTAATCGTGGTACTGATGATAGTAAAATAGTCGATGAGAGAATGAAAAAATCAATGAATGAGATTTCTCATTGGGCGGAATATGATTATATATTGGTAAATAACCAAGTTGAGAATACTCTCGATTCTTTGATGATTATTTTAAATGCAGAACGATTAAAAAGAAAAAGACAATTACAGCTTACTGAATTTGTCGGTGAAATGCTTGATCATGCTAAATAGAAAATAAAAATTAAACTCAATCTCAGAGCCGGATAAAATTATTTTTTATCAATCATTGCTAACCATTCTTGTTCTTTGATAATTGTAATTCCTAAATTTTGGGCTTTGGTTAATTTGCTTCCTGCTTTTTCACCGGCGATTAAAAAGTCAGTGTTCTTCGAAATAGATGATGTAATTTGTGCACCGAAATTTTTCATGATTTCTTTGGCTTCATCCCGACTTATTTTTTCAAATGTTCCTGTGAATAAAATCTTTTTATTGGTAAATATATTCTCGGTAAATGTTGGTTTTTCATCAGGAATAATATTTATCTGTTTAAGGAGGTGTTTAATATTTTCTATGTTCTCAGATGTAAAATACTCAATCATTGAATTATAAACTGCCTCACCAATACCGTCATGATTTTCGATTAATTCCTTTAGTTTTTTATGTTTAAAATTAAATATAATGTCACAAAATATATCAATATTTCCAAATATAAGTGAAAGTGCAAAAGCATTTTGTTCGCCTATGAACCTTATCCCTATTGATTTTATAAAGGTTGAAAGATTTACGGTTCTTTTATCCTCAATTGATTGAAGTAATTTGTTTACGGATAATTCTCCGTATCCTGATCGTTCATGAATTGGTGGGTCAAGCGCACCGATTCGTTGTTTCAATGAAAATATATCACTATATTGAGTAATGATTTTTTCATTATAGAATTCTCTTATTTGTGCTTCTCCAAGATTATCAATATCGAAAGCCTGTTTTGAAACAAAATAAATCAAATTTTGGATGATTTGTTCCGGACAATTAAAATTAGAGCATTTGATAGAAACTTCATATTTTGCAAATGCATTTCTTGCAAAAATATAAGAAGCCGATAAATTTTGTTGATTGCTATTTAACTCAATATAATTTGAAATTTTATCTTTGCTAATGGTTGTAATATCTTGTGACAATAAATGTGAACAAACCTGGCAATGTGTGGGGTAATAAATTTTTGTACCTGATTTTGTTTTTTCATTCGGGGCCGGTCTTTTTGTTTTATCAACTCCGATAATTTTAGGTATTACATCGCCCGCTCTTTTTATCGTGACTATATCGCCATAATGAAGGTCAAGGCGGTTTATTTCGTCAAGATTATGTAACGATGCCTTTGTTATAACCGCACCACCCAAAGTCACCGGTTCACAAATGGCAACGGGTGTAATTGTTCCTGTACGCCCTATTTGAAATTGGACATCAATTAATTTTGTATTTTCTTCTTGTGCTTTGAATTTATGTGCTGTTGCATATCTTGGTGATCTGCCGACAATTCCGCTTCTTTGTTGTAATTCAATGTCATTGATTTTATAAACCACACCATCAATATCGTAATTTAATTGATCTCTTTTTGATTGAATGATTTCTTTTTGCTCTATGGCATTTTCAATATTTGCAGTCTTTTTTGAATTTTCACAAATGGTAAAATTCCAATTTGCAAGGTCTGTGACTATGTCACTTTGAGATGCATATTTTTTGTCGCTATTATGATCTATACCGAATGCAAAGAATGAAAGATTTCGTTCCTTGGTGATATTTGGATCAAGTTGCCTTAATGATCCAGCTGCCGCATTTCTTGGGTTCGCATATTGCGCTATATTTGTATCTTTGATCTCGTCATTCAGTTTTTTAAATTGTTGATGATCTAAATATACTTCGCCTCTTATGATAAGTTTATCAGCATGCATATTAATTTCTTTAGGAATGCTTTTTATGTTAAGAACATTTTTGGTGATGTCTTCCCCAATTGTTCCATTGCCCCTTGTAGCGGCCTTTGTCAAAATACCATTTTCATAGGTAATAACGGCCGATAGCCCATCAATTTTTGGTTCAACCCAATATTCAATTTCGAACTTTTGATCAATAGAAAGAAATTTTTTAATCCTTTTATCAAAAGCAAAAGCGTCATCATCGGAAAATACATTCGATAAAGAGAGCAATTTATATTCATGTTTGATCTTGTTAAAACCATCAGTTGGATTCGCACCAACCTGCGAAAGAGGACTTTGTTCAGAAATTAATTCAGGAAACCTATCGGTGATTGCCAATGCTTTATGAAATAGCTGGTCATATTCTTCATCAGAAATAGTCGGCTTGTCATTTTGATGGTAATTTATATTATGTTCTTTGATTTCATTTTCTAAGGTCAGAAGTAACTTTTTTGCTTCTTCCTTTGACAATGATTGGATATTGTTAAATTGATCAGTAGTCATATTACTTATTCATTTATTAGAAGTGAATTCGCAGCATCCCTGGCGGCCTGGGTGATTTTTTCACCCGATAACATGCGTGCAATTTCTTCTATTCTTTCATCATTGGAAAGTTTCTTTAAGCTCGAAGTTGAAACGTTCCCCTGTGTTGATTTACGTACCACGAAATGATGCTTTGCCTTTGATGCAACTTGCGGTGAATGGGTGATGACCAAGATCTGGGTCTCTTGTCCTAATTTATATAATCGTTCACCGACGGCGGATGCCACCGAACCGCCAATGCCTGCATCTACCTCATCAAAAATGATTACGGTCTTGGCTTCTTGCGTTGCCAGCGCCGCCTTTAACGCCAGCACAAAACGTGATAATTCACCACCCGAAGCAATCTGATGCAAAGGGCCCGTAGGCATATTGGCATTGGTCGAAATGGTAAAAATTACCTTATCTTGGCCAAACGCCCCATGTTCAATTGTGCTTAGCTCAACGTTAAACGAAGCAATGCCAAGTTTTAATTCCTTGATTTCTTCATTTACATTTTGTGCAAGTTTTTTGGATGATATAGTTCGTTTTTTCGTCAGTTGCTGTGATTTTTTATTATATTCTTCGGTTAGTTTTTTGATTTCTTTTTCTTTGTTATTATTGTCAGTAATAGAATTATTTATTTTCTCATATTTTGTTTTTGTTTCTAAAAGCAATTGTTCTAATTGATCAGTAGGGTAATTATATTTGCGTGAAACAGACCTTAGATATTGAAGGCGGGTTTCGACCTCTTCAAGCCTGTTTTTATCTTCATTATTTTCATTAATAAAAAAACTGATGCTTTCATTCATATTGTCGCCAATATTCAAAAGCTCATCTATTTGATCATTAAATGGTTCAAGATTTTTGTTCTTTGATGAAACCGTGCTGATCGATCGAGAGAATTTTGCAATATCATCAAAGAAATTAGTAGAGCGCATATATTGATTAAAATCACCGAGGACCTCCCGTGATTTTTCACCAACCATAAGGATGCTCCTTTGTTCGATCAGATTTGTTTCTTCATTTTGTAATGGATTTAATTCACTGATATCATCAATTAATTGTTTATAATAATCCAACAGATTATTTTGTGTCGTGATCTCTGATTGTAAATCAAGAAGCTCTTGTTTCTCTTTTTTTATTTGGTGGTAAAGATTATTAACATCCTTGACCAACGGTTTTAAATCAGCATAAAGATCAAGCAGATTAAGATGGGTGCGGGGACTAAGAAAACCCTGTTCAGCATTTTGTCCATGAATTTCCAAAAGAAACTCACCAACGATTTTCAAAAGATTATTTGATACTGGCGTGTCATTTATAAATGATCTATTTTTGCCATCAACATGTAACAAACGCCGAAGGCTTATTTCCTCGTCCGTTGATGGTAATCCGTGTGAAGAAAGTATATTATAAATTTCATTATCTTTATTGGGTGTAAAAACTGCGGTAATAATCGAACAATCTGCCCCATAACGTATAAGTGTTTTATCCGCACGTGCCCCAGTTACAAGGGCAAGCGCATCAAGAAGGATTGATTTACCCGTTCCCGTTTCGCCCGTTAGTACAGTAAGCCCTTTGTCAAAATTAATTGAAAGTTGATCAATAAGTAAATAATCTTTTATTGTTAATGAATGTAACATAATTTATGCCAAATGAACAAAGCTGTCGATTATTGTTTTAATATTTCCTTCGAAATCAATTGATAATTTTGATCCATCGATCTCGGTTACGAATCCTAATCCAAATTTTTGATGTAAAACACGATCACCCATTTTATATAATGTTTTTTTTGGGTTGTGGGTAGGCTTTTGTTGTTTAATATTTATCTTTTGTGATGACTGATGCGATGACTGGTGCAGTGACTGGTGCAGTGATTGATTTTGTGTCTGATGTGATGTGCCATTCGAAATATTATTTATGTTTACTTTGTTGTGACCATTCGTGGAAACATTTTGTCCAGTTTCTTCATGAATATTTTTGTCACCATTAAAAAGATTTATCTGATCTTGATCGGGTTCTTGGTGATCGCTTGCGTTTATTTCATCATCAATATCATATTGGGGTGAATTATCATCATCATGTTCCTTGTCATCATCATTAAAATAATTGTAATTCTTATTTTGCGAATAGACATTGTTGAAATTACTTTCTTCATGATATTTTTGTTTAGAATGATCAATGAAATCATAAGCCGAAGCCGGAACATTTTGAAGGAATATGGTGGGCATCTGCGACTGCCAGCGACCAAAAACTTGGCGATTTAAAACATAAGAAATCTCAAGGTTTTTTTTCGCCCTCGTAACCCCCACATAAGCAAGCCTTGTTTCCTCTTCCATTCCTTTGATACCCGATTCGTCAATTGTCCGTTGTGAAGGAATTACACCATATTCAAAACCCGGTAGGAAAACATGATCAAACTCAAGCCCCTTTGCAGCATGCATGGTCATAAGCCAAACCATATTGCCATCCGTACTCTGATTAATATCGGTTATAAGGGCAATTTGTTCAATATATGATTGAAGGTCATGATAATTATTGGCCGAAGAAATAAGTTCTTTTAAATTGTCAATTTTTGTCGAAGCATGAAGTGGTGCCGATTTTTTTATATGTGAAAAATAATCAACATCTTCGATGATAATTTGTAATAATTTTCCTGGGCTTATGTCGGCGGCAAGTTTTTTCCATTTATCATAGTAAAAAATGAAACCTTTGATGGTTGAAAGTGCCCGTCCTTTTAAAAGTCCTTCGTTAACGGAACATTGAATGGCCTTGATACAATCAATATTTCGTTCCTTGCAAAGTTCCAAAATCTTTTCGATTGTTTTATTTCCTACGCCCCGCCTTGGTTTATTTATGACCCTAAGGAACGCAAGCTGATCAAGGGATGAATTTACAATTCGAAGATAACAAATCGCATCTTTTATCTCACCCCTTTCATAGAAGCGAGGTCCGCCGACGACCTTATAGGCAATGGCAAATTGATTAAACGTTTCCTCGAATATTCTTAGTTGATAAGATGAGCGAACCAATATCGCAACAGTATCAAGGGGGACATTGGCATCCATGAAGCCCTGGATTTTATTGGCAATATATTTTGCTTCATCAAGATGATCCCATAATTTATTGATAACAATATTTGAACCAGATTTTTGTTCGGTCCATAATTTTTTCCCAAGCCGGTTATCATTCGAATCAATTATATATCCCGCAAAATCAAGAATTTGTTTTGTCGATCTGTAATTTTGTTCAAGCCGAATAATTTCGGCATTTTTAAATTCCTTGTTGAAATTTAAAATATTTTTTACTTCTGCTCCACGCCAGCCATAAATTGATTGGTCATCATCACCAACGCAACAAATATTCCGTTCACTGTTTTGGTCAATATCGGTGCTACCGGAAAGTAGTCTAAGCCATCGATATTGTGCTTCATTCGTATCTTGATATTCGTCAACATGGATATAGGTAAATTTATTTTGATAATGTTGCAATATATCGGGGTGATGTTTAAATAATAAATTATTTAATAATATTAAATCACCAAAATCAACAGAGTTTAAGTTTGACAAGGTTTGTTGATATTCTTTGTAAAGATTAATTATAATTCTATTTTCGTTATTGAAATCTACATTATCTTCGACATCATTTGCCGAGAGCCCTGCATTTTTCCATCCATCAATTTTATCAAGTAAAAGACGGGGCGTAAATTGATGATTATCAATATTTAATTCGGGCATTAATTTTTTAATTAATGAAAGCTGATCATCCATATCGATAATCGTAAATGAACTTGTTAATCCAATAAAATCAGCATGTAGCCTTAGTATTTTTGCACAAATAGAATGAAAGGTTCCAAGCCAAGGAAGAGCGACATTTTCATCATTCAAAAGGGAGTACACCCTTTCCTTCATTTCATTTGCGGCCTTATTTGTAAATGTCACCGTTAGCATTTGCGAAGGATAAGCAAGCCCTGAACAAAGTATATGAACAACACGCGTCGTCAATGTTCGGGTTTTTCCAGTTCCCGCACCCGCAAGTACAAGCAACGGCCCTTCGGTATTTTTAACCGCCGATAATTGTTGATCATTAAGGCCTTTTAGATATGAAATATGATCCATTGTTTGTTCTCTAACTGTTCTTTTTGTTAGTATGTTTTGAGAAATTGTGCAATAATTTATTTTTGAAAATTAAATAACAGAAAAGCTATTTTATACATATTTTTCGAAAAATGACATCTATAAATGTGCTTCTTTATGGCTTTGGATCAATGCATTATTATAGGTATGCAATGCCCTTTGCGCAGAAAGATAACCAATTATGATTTTGTTTTCTGGATCATTTATCACCGGTAGATTAGATTTTTTTGCATCAGAGATAATGGTAATAGCAAGGCGCAATTGTTGCCCGCCAAGCAGGTAATCAGTATCATCATCGCCAAGCCTTTCTTGACCATCCTGTTTAATCATGGCGTCGGATACGGTTATGATCTTGCTTAAAATTGATGATGGTCCAGCCGAGATATCAAGACCCTTCCTCGCTGATTGCCAATGAAAAAATGATTGCCCTGCTAATATTGATACTATATTTGTTGAAATCCCAACCGTCATCATTGCCGTCACGGCCATCACATAGTCACCGGTTAATTCGAATACGATTAATGTGGTTGAAATGGGTGCACTTATAATCGCCCCTGCTGTGGCCGTCATTCCAATCATTGCGTAATAACCCGCATCGGTGACGGTAATTGATTGTGAGATTAACGGTAAAAAGCTGTTTAATGTTTGTCCAAAAAATGAACCAAATAATGCCCCAATGACAAGCGAAGGACCAATGATGCCACCGCCAAATCCCGACGAAAGAGTGATTGTAGTTGCGATAATTTTTACACATATAAGAGTTAGTAAAAACATAATTCCATAATGACCCGCAAGTGCAAGGCCGGTTGTTTCATATCCTATTCCCAAAGCTTGTGGAAAAAATATCCCAATAAAAGAAAGTAAAAATCCACCAAAAACAGGCATAATGGAATAGGATATTTTCCATTTTCTGTGCCAATAACGCGAAAGGCTTATCAGTCTTTTGATAAGGATCAAGGTTATCGATGCGACAATGCCGCACAAGATTCCCAAAAGCGCAGCAAAAAAGAAATCAATAATTAATGGATGAGAATATTCAGGTGCCTCAAATGCCGGATTATTGCCCATATAAATCCGTGCCGTAATCGCCGCCGTAATAGATGCAATAGAAGTCGGTGCAAAATAACTTAGTGCAAACGCACCTACAATCACTTCGAGTGCGAATAAAGTGCCAGCCATCGGTGCATTAAAACTTGCCGATACCGCAGCGGCAGCACCACATGCGAGTAATATTCGTTTTTCTTTGTTACTAATTTTTGTGAAACGTCCAAACAAGGATGCGATAAATGCACCAATATGTGCCGCAGGTCCTTCACGACCGGAGCTTGCACCCATGCCCAAAGATATGACATTAATAAAAAAAGCAAAAAAGCCAGAACGTGTAGATAAACGCCCATTTTTAAGTAACCCTGCCTCGATGATAGAGGCAACATTTTCTATCCGCTCGCCACGCATTATTTTATATTTTTTGGCAATAAAATAGGAAATAGCAATTATTACCCCTGCTATTAAGGGCGATAAAATGAGTAAATTAAATTTAGGCCCATCTACGCCTACATCATTGATATCAGGATTAGAATTTATATAGGGTGAAATATCAAACGTAAATATATTACTTAGATTTTCAATATTATGGATCAGGTAAGTAAAAAGAACAGTAAAATGGGCGACCACCACCCCAATTACACAACCAAGAAACCAGATAAATAAAGATAATTTTTCTTCACGACGCTTATTGGTACTTTTTATCCATTCACGTAATGATAGAATTTTCATTATCTCTCCTCCTAGCCTATATTACATAAGTAAGATAAATTTAAAACTCTATATTGAAAAATTGTTACAGCAGGTGATTTGTCACACGGTGACAGGTCACATGGTGACTGGTAAACACGGAGATTGGTCATCGGTAACGGTCACACGGTGATTTGTCACACAGTGACAGGTCTCACGGTGATTAGTCACATGAAACTAGCTACTTGTTACGAGTAATCTGTTACGGGTTACTCGTTACTAGTAACTATTTAGTTTTGGTAATAGATTTTTTTGAATCTTCTTGACCTTTTGCGAGTGCTAAACCATCAATTACACCGGCAAAATGTGATACAGCTTCGATATTACTTGTTTGTAAATCAACGCCTAATGCGCCATATAGCATTTCAATATCAATATTTTCATTATGTATTAATAAAGCAAGCTTCATTCTTACTTGGCTTTCAGTTAAATTATTTACCATTTCAAACTCATTTTAAACTAGTGATTAAATTATCATAAAAATTCTATGATTTCAAACAATGAATTACTTGGTTAATTTTTTCTGATGATTAATCTTTTCCTTGGGTCCATTTGATTGCCGATTTATTCTTTTCTAACAGATATTTATTGGCCAAGGAAAAATGTTTGCAGCCAAAATAATTTTTAACTGAAAAGGGCGAAGGATGCGCAGCACTTAAAACAAGATGCTTTGATTGATCAATGAGGTGAGTTTTACTTTTTGCATAATTACCCCATAGCATAAAAATAATATTATTATGTTGCTGGCTCAATTCATGGATAATGTCATCGGTCAATTCCTGCCATCCGATCTTGCTGTGTGAAGCTGGTTTATTCTTTTCCACGCTAAGGCATGAATTTAATAATAAGACACCCTGTTTTGCCCAAAAACAAAGATCACCATGTTCAAACATGGTTTTTTCTTTATCAATATTTGGAAAAAGATCGTTTTTGATTTCTATAAAAATATTTCTTAATGATGGCGGAATTTTTGTATTTTTATTTACCGAAAAACAAAGCCCATTTGCCTGACCATCGCCATGATATGGATCCTGTCCGATGATGACGATCTTTAATTTTTCAGGAGGGCAAAAATTAAATGCAGAAAATATAAATTCATTCGCAGGGAAAATTATTTTGTTTTTTGATCTTTGTTCATCAATAAAATCAAATAGATGATTTATTTTATGTTTTTGAAAAAGTGGATTTAAAAACCCATGCCATTTTTTGTCAATAAAACTATTCAGATCATTCATAATAAAAACTGGTTATTTTAAAATATTTGTATATCATGATTACATTCATGAAACTATGTGACTTATAATTTTTGTTAATATAATCAAAGTTAATTATTAAAATTTTTTTTCATTACTAAGATGTGAAAATAATTTATAAGAAGAGAGATGAATATGAAAAAAATATTACATTTGTTATTTACACTTCCACTATTAATTTTTCCAGTAGCCGTTAAAGCCGAAGATTTAAAAATCACGGTAGAAAATATTCCTGATAAAGAAGGAAGGCTTTATATTTCTTTGGCTGATAGCAAGGAAACATTCGTTTCAAACATAGAAGCGTTTTATGAACTAAGCCTTAGGGTAAAGGGAACATCACATACGGTTACACTTGCTGATTTAGAACCGGGCGAATATGCGGTTTCAATATTTTATGATATGGATGATAATGGAGCTCCTACATTTGGAAAAATATTGCCGCTTGAACCATTTGGTTTTTCAAATAATGTAAAGATCCGTTTTGGTCCGCCATCATTTAAAAAAGCTAAAATAGATCTTAGTGAAGATAAGGCAATTAATATTGTTCTTAGTGATTCAAAAATGAAATAATTTTCTATTTGGGATCAGATTTTAATTTCTTAACTGATAGTTCGAATAATTTAATAAGGATGTCTTTATCTATATCCGACAGACGGTTAATATAGATACATGATTTCCCTGCTTTAAATTTTCCAAGTTTTGATAACAAATTTTTAGTTTCCTCAAGATAGGGCACTATATAAATTGTAAAATATTTTTTTGATCTTATGGCAAAGCCAATTTGAAAAAAATCACCTTCGCGACCTGATGCATATTTGTAATGATATTGTCCAAAACCAATGATCTTTGTGCCCCATATTTTGGGTTTTGCTTTACTGGTTTTTTCCATATTTTGTAAAAGCCACATTGCATCATTTTTTGCATTTTCTTCAAGTGGTTCAATTATTGAAATTGGATTTATTTCATTTGGTACAGTTTTCATTTCAGTCCCTTAGGGTTGCTTCATGTTCCTCTTTGATCTGTTCGATTATTTCTTGGCGGAAGCTTTCAATTTCTTCGGTCGTGAATGTTTTGTCACGATGTTGGAACGTAACTTTAACGGCGATTGATTTACAATCTTCATCGATATTTTTGCCCTTATAGACATCGAATATTTCGACATTTGTGATGGAATCATTATCAATATTCTTGATTGAATTTATGATATTATTTGCGGGAATATCTTTGTTAATAATGAATGCAAAATCACGTTCCAATGGCAAAGTAGAAAAAGCAGTATAAGAAGAAAATTTAATATTCTTTTTCTCTATTGGAAATAAATCAAAAAGATTTATTTGCCATAATAATAACTTGTGGGAAATATCCATCTGCTTGGCCAAAATTGGGTTTATCATCCCAAAGCTTCCGATTTTAACCGATCTTTTCCCCATTTGCCTAATGATATCGGCGCTTTGTTTGGGGTGGTAAAATTTTTCTTCTGAATTATTTTGACTTGTTATGATTGAAATATTTTGTCCAAGATCTTCGAATAATGTGTAAATATCTTTGCTAATTGATACAAGGTCAGCATTGTCGGATTTAGTTTGCCAATTAACAACATCCTTCACATGAACCATAGCACACAGAGTATTTTTTTGCCCCTGTTCCGAAGTATCAAAATAAGAGCCACCAATTTCAAATAATTTCAGCCCAAAATGTTTGCGTGCCAAATTATAACGCATAATATTTATCATATTTGGAAATGCATTTGGACGCATATAATCAAGATTAGAGGCAATAGGATTTTGCAAAAATAAATCAGGATTAAGTTCGTTCGTGAAATTAGTTGCAAGCTTACTGTCACAAAAAGCCCAGCTAACGATTTCTTGGTAATTTTTATTTACCATGTGGCATCTTGTTAAAACTTCTTGCTTATAGGCGGATGTTTTTTTTGCGTCGCTTTTATCGGCTTTGCCATTTTTTGGTTCAAGTTTTGTTGCAACGATTTTATCAAAACCATAGATACGGATTATCTCTTCGACCAGATCAATGGTCTGTGTGCAATCGGGTCTTGATGATGGTATAATGACTTTGAAATTCTCATCATCAATGCGTGAGCAATGAAAGCCAAGATTAGTAAGGATACGGATTTGTTCATCGATATGAATATCAATGCCGATATTTCTTTTTACTGAATTAATATGTAAATTTGTTTCCGCCAAGCGCACTTGAAGTTCACCTGAATGTGAAATTTCACCGGCTTGTCCACCACATATTGATTGAATAAGGTCCGTTGCACAATCCAGTGAACAGGTAACGTCATTTCGGTTTACACCACGTTCAAATCGGTACCGTGCATCCGTGATGATATTATTTCGCATGCCTGCCTTCATAATATAAGAAGGATCAAAATAAGCACATTCAAGAACAATATCCGTAGTGCCCATATCACAGCCAGATGATGTAGTACCAATAATACCCGCAAGCCCCTGAATAGAATTTTCATCGGCAATTACGTAATCTTCTTCACAAAGAGTATATTCCTTGTTATTTAGTGCCATGAATTTTTCACCATCCTTGGCAAAGCGCAAATTAAAGCCATTTCCTATTTTGCTTTTGTCATAGGCATGCATTGGACGTGCACGATCAATTGTCATGAAATTTGTAATATCAACCAAGGCTGAAATTGGCTGAATTCCGACATTTGTCAATAAGTCACAAAGCCATTGCGGTGATTGACAATTTTTTACATTCTTAATTACCCTTGTCGCAAATAATGGACATGGTTCATCCGCAGGGTCATGGGTGACAGGGTATGTTTCATCATGTGCAACTTCGATTTTACTTTTTTGCGTAGGAATAAATTTGCCAATATTGGCCGCCGCAAGGTCACGTGCCACGGAAACAACGCCATTTGTGTCGGGACGATTTGGTGTTACTTCGAAATTAATAACCACATCCTTGTTTGGGTAAATCATCGAAAGTGGTTGCCCGATTGAAGTTTCACTTAGTTCCAAAATTCCATCATGATCTTCGCCGATTCCAAGTTCAGAAATCGAACATAACATCCCCTCCGAAGGAACGCCCCTGATTTTTACTAGCTTTAATAATAAATCTATTTTCGGTAAATATGTACCAATCGGTGCAAAAGCAACATTAATCCCCGTTCTGGCATTTGGTGCACCACAGACGATTTGTTTTGTACCTTCGACTGTTTCAACCGTACAAATTTGTAATTTATCGGCATTTGGATGCGGTTTTGCTTCGGTGATTTTTGCAATAGTAACCGATTGTAAAAGATTATCTTCTTTTGATACATCTTCGACTTCCAAGCCAATTTTAATCATCATCTCGACGATTTCGTCAATTGAACTATCTGTTTTTAAATGCCTATTTAGCCAGTTTTTAGTAATTTTCATAAGAATAGATAAGTTTTAAGTGATTTATTTAAGTTGAATTTATGTAAGTGGTTAAAACATCGACTTTGAAAAATAATGTAATGAATTAACCCGGTAATGATCCAGAAAGTTTGCATCATTATTAAAAAAGTCTCTTAGGTCGGTTGAACCATATTTAAGCATCGCAAGTCGATCAATTCCAATGCCAAAAGCAAAGCCGGAATAAATATCGGGATCATGTCCACAATTTTTGATTACATTTGGATGAACCATGCCACAGCCAAGTATTTCCATCCATTTATTGCCCGTACCAAAATTGATTTTTCCATTTTTCATTTCATAGGCAACATCCATTTCTGCGGATGGTTCAGTGAATGGGAAAAAATGCGGTCTAAAACGGGTTTTACATGATTTTATGTCAAAAAATCGTTCAATAAATTCATTTAATGTCGAGGTCAGATGACCCATATGGATATTTTTATCAAGGACAAGCCCCTCTACTTGATGAAACATCGGCGTGTGGGTTTGATCCGAATCGCATCTGAATGTTCTTCCTGGGGCAATGATGGCATAGGGTGGCTCGCTTTTAAGCATGGTTCTGATTTGAACGGGGCTTGTATGTGTCCTTAGAAGGAATTCATTGTCACCATCATTACCATTTAGAAAAAATGTATCATGCATATTTCTCGCTGGGTGATTGGGCGGAAAATTTAAAGCAGTAAAATTATGAAAATCATTTTCAATATCGGGACCGAATTTCACCATAAAGCCCATATCTTGGAATATTTTTGTTAATTCACCAAGAGCCAATGAAATCAAATGAACTGAACCTTTTCTTTCGGTGAAATAAGGTAATGTGGCATCCATCCCCTCGGAGGATAATTTTTTCTGATCTTCTATATTTTGTAAGAAATCTCGTTTTTCGGACAGGGTCTGGGTGATAATATTTTTTAACTTATTAATATTACTGCCGAATTCTTTTCTTTTATCGGGTTCTACGTTTCCAATTTCCTTGGTCAGGAGGGTGATATGTCCCTTTTTACCAAGAAATTCAACTCGGATCTTTTCAATATCAGCAAGGTTTTTTGCACCGTCAATTTGACCAGTAACATTATCTTGCAAGGAATTTAGTTTTTCAATGAGATTTGACATTATTTTTATAAAAAAGTTGCTTAGACTTCATATAGTAATATTTTTTATCAATCAATCTACTATTTTTTTATCGTCATCGATTTTTTCGAAACCATAAGTAAAAAAGACAAATATCTTTGATTTGTTGTTAAATTTGCCTGCCAACATGTTCTTAATATGGCTCAAAAGAAAACCCTCTAATAAATTAGAGGGTTTTAATATAATTTGATATGTCTTTTATGAAAAACAAAAAATTTAAGCAGATTTTTTATCTTTCGCTTCAGGAGCGTTCTTAATCGCATCCATTGCCATTTTTACCATTGCTTCAAATGATTTTGGATCATTAATTGCAAGTTCTGAAAGCATTTTTCTGTCAATTTCAATTTTGGCCAATGAAAGTCCAAAAATTAATTGTGAATAAGATGTTCCATAAAGACGTGAAGCCGCAGAAATCCTTGTAACCCAAAGTCTTCTGAACATTCTTTTCTTTACTCTTCTATCGCGATAAGCATATTGCGCAGCTTTCTCAACTGCTTGATTTGCTATGCGGAATGTATTTTTACGTCTTCCGTAATAGCCTTTGGCTCTTTTAATAATATTACGATGGCGTTTATGTGCTGCTGGACCGCTTGATACTCTTGGCATATGTCCCCCCTACAAATATGGAATGAAGTTACGAACTACACGCTGATCCGGAGCGGACAGTGTGGTTGTTCCACGTTTTTGACGAATTTGTTTGGGTGTGCGCTTGATCATACCGTGTCTTTTTCCAGTACGTGCACTTTTAATTAACCCAGATGCGGTGACTTTGAATCTTTTCTTCGCACCAGACTTGGTTTTCAACTTGGGCATTTTTCCTCTTTCCACATCTTTTGATGTTAGTGTTTAAATTATTAAAACATAGCTAAAATATAGCATTATCTAGCAAGGCATACCCAATGCCCGCTAAACAGGAAATGTATTACAAATTATTTTATTGATTACAAGTAAAAACTACATTGAAAATGACTTTTCTCCTAATTTCTTCAATATCTAATGAAAAAAGTGCAAAATAAGCCTGTAAATAAAATTTCTTTAAAAATTTAATTAAAATATCCAGCTGATGGTTAAATGAATTTAGTACTTTTACTGTATATATAGAATTAGTATATTGCGTTAGTAACAGGAGCACCCATGTCAGATGTAACTGCAGATCAAGATTCCTTAGAGAATCTATCAGTAATTTCTTCAAATGAAAATCATTCTAGTAGTGAAGTAGAAGCAGCGACTGCATTAGTCCCAGCTATAATTATTGTTATACATGAAGGCGATGATTATGCCACATGGTTTACTGTTACAAGTGCAGTAAAACAGGCGGGCGTAGATACAAAAATTATGATCGTAGACCCTACAAAAGAGAAGCCAGGTAAAATTGCTGCATGGGTTAATGATCCAACAACTGATCAGGCGACACGCTTTGAAGAAAGCGTCTTTTTAAGCCGACAGTTACGTTCATCCCCCGTCCCTGTTAATATGGAAGAAATTGGAACATATCAAGGGGCATTAATGATGGAAGATATTGAGCCAACCGTTAATGCAAAAATATTCTATATCAAGACTAAAGTACAAAAATCTGTGGCAAGTGCGATTAATATTGGCATACTAAATGGCAGAAAAGTTTCAAAAGCAGAGACATTTGTTGTCGTAAAAGCTGGCGTAATGTTAGGTAACACTGCGGTAGAAAGGTTCCATGAAAGATTAGAAGATAGCCAAATAGGATTGTGCGGCGGTACTGTATTGGACGGAGAAAATAAATTTTCTCCCTTTATCCTAGGTGGAGCAAAATTAGGACCATTAAATGGTAAGCATTTATGTAAAGGTACAAAAACTCAAGCAATTCCACCAAGAATGGAACTTGAAAGAAGTTTAAATCATCCGATTGACTATGTGGTCGCATTTAAATTGGACATGGTACCAGAGATTGATTGTTTTGATGATAGTATGGTTGGTCATTATATTTTTGCTGATTTTGCAAAAACAAATAAGTCAGTTAAAAAAACTGGTTGGGCTGAATCCGCAATTGCATATAATTTTGCCTCAATGAATAGATTTTTATTGCCAGTGAAATTAAGCGACATATTGCAAAATGATTGCAAAGAAGTTGCGCATGAAGTTATGGGTAAAATTGAATATACAAAAAAATGGACCCCTTTATTACGTGCTCCAGTCATAGCCCGTGAATATTTCGCCGCTATGTTCGATTTCCTGAGTGTAAAGCCTTCAAAAGCTACGGCAAGAATATCTGCATTTTCATAGAAATAGTTGATCGAAATATCTGAATTTTAATTTCATTGACCCGTTAATATTGTTAAATATATAGTTTGCTATATATTTATTTTATCAATATGATGGGGATACAATGTATAAAATTATAAATATTTTTGGAAATTTGTTTGATTTATCCTATGTTTCTTTGAAAATGATTGTCAGACAATTATTTAGAGTTACATTATTATCCTTCGTTACAATTCTATTCGTTTCATGTGAATCAGGACCTGATTATAAAGAAGCAATTGATTCCCAATATGGTTATAAGGACCATAAAATCACTGACAAAGATTATATTATTACTTTTAATGGTCGTTTTAATCTTGATCGTGCTCTTGTAGAAAAATACCTCCTTAGACGCGCGGCGGAAGTAGCAAAAAAAAATAACCACGAATATTTCGTCGTCATGGATCTTTCAATTGATAGTGAAACATCCACACCTAATCCAACAAATGTAATTTTTTCAGCACACCCTTATTTCTATAATCATGCTCAAATAGGACTACATAGTCAGATTTCAAGGTCAATTTCCAGTAACAGATTTCTGGGTAAAGTGACAATTAGATTAGGTAAGTTTGAAAATGAGGATCTGCGAACATATAAAGCGGACGAAATATTATCGAACGTAAAGACGACACTCGTCTTAAAATAAATACATTATTGGGGAGTATATAATGGATAAGCAATTTTTATTAACTTTCACCTTTTGGCTTTTTTCAGCCATATTTTTTATCTTGTTGCATGTAGTAGGTAAGAAATATAATTTAAAATTATGGGTGAAAGTTATAATTGCTTTGGTCATGGGTTTGTTGGTCGGATTTATTTTCGGCGGACAGGTTGAGGGTTGTACGCCGGGCGAAGTATGTATTGCCTCACAAATCTCATTCCTTGGTGATGCATTTGTAAGAATGATAAGAATGCTTATTGTTCCACTTATTTTTACAACATTAGTGGCCGGAATAATTCAGGCACATGATGCAAAAAAACTTGGTAAAATTGGTATTCAGGCAATGCTTTTATATTTTACCACAACATTTATTGCCGTTGGTCTTGGGCTTATGATTGGAACAATCATAAAACCAGGTTTGGGTGCAAATCTTGAACTAACTGGAAGCGATTCCATCTCTTATATTTCAAAAACACTTGATCAATCGACATTGACAATTGGCGAACGAATATTGCAAATCATTCCCGATAATCCGGTAAGTGCACTTGCAAATGGTGATGTATTGGCAATCATATTTTTCGCAATTATTTTGGGTGTGGCCATTTTATTCTCCGGTAAAAAAGGTGAGCAGGTCGGAAAAGTATTTACATCTGCCTCCGATGTTATGTTAAAATTGACCGATTTTGTAATGTTTGTTGCGCCATTTGGGGTTTATGCCCTTATGTCAAATGTCATAGCGACCCAGGGATTAGGGGTTGTGATTTTCTTGGCCAAATTATCATTCGCACTTTATCTGGCATGTATCATCCATATAATTTTCGTATATGGTGGCTTGGTAAAATTTGGCGCAGGCTTATCGTTGAAAAGATTTTTTCGTGGTATCATCGATGCCCAAGCCGTCGGATATTCAACTTCATCAAGCTCGGCGACATTGCCAGTTACATTAAATAATGTAACAAAAAATCTTGGTGTTTCAAAAGAAGTTGCCGCATCCGTATTGCCAATTGGCGCAACGATAAATATGGACGGAACGTCAATATATCTTGGTCTTATTGCCCTTTTTGCTGCACAAGCATTTGGTATTAATCCGTCAATGACTGATTATTTCCTTGTGGCTCTTACTGCGACGCTTGTTTCAATCGGTACTGCGGGGATTCCATCGGCATCGTTATTTTTGGCAATGACGGTCTTGACTGTATTTCGTGCGCCGGACGGTACGCCATTGATAAGTGCAGAAGAAGCAATATTGGTAATTGCCTTTATTTTTCCTTTTGATCGTCTTTTGGATATGATGAGAACCGTTACCAATGTTTCGGGTGATGCGATGGTTTCATTATTGGTGGCCAAGAATAATAATATGGTGGATAAAGAAATCTATCATGCCAAGAATGAAAAACAAAATTCAAAAGAAGCAAAAGAAGAACTGTAATTTTTCAGAAAATACCGAATAAAAACGGGATTTACTTATATTTTAAACTCTGGTTTTAAACCAGTGTTTCAAAATCTTGCTTGTACAATTTTAATTTGAATTTTGGTTTTAGAATCGGATTGCGTGATTTATGTCTCGTTGAAAATATTTTGATATTTTCCGCATAATTATTTTATATTATAACCATATGGCAATAAAAAATATTATATGTCATAAATGTTATGATTGATCTTGAAAAAAATCCATTTTAGTAAAATATAACAACTCAACAAAATATTATTTTAGTAAAGGCAAAATATGTTTGATAGCTTAAGTAAAAGATTCTCATCTTTCTTTTCCGGTTTACGTGGCAAGCCAATTTTGGATGAAAGAGAAATCAGGGAATCTCTCAAAGAAATTCGCCTTATATTACTCGAAGCTGATATTTCGCTTTCTGTTGTTAAATCATTCCTTGAATATGTCGAAACGATTGCCATTGGTGATGAAAAAGTCAAAGGCGTTTCCACAGGACAGCAATTAATCAAATTGGTGAATGATGCACTTGTGATGGTGCTAAGTCCAAAGGATGATGAAAATTCTGACCTTAATCTTTCGAATAAAGCACCAAATATTATATTAATGACCGGTCTACAGGGATCAGGTAAAACAACAAGTGCCGGTAAATTGGCAAGAATGCTTAGCCAAAAAAACAAATTATCGGTGCTCCTAGCATCTCTTGATACAATAAGACCTGCCGCACAGGAACAGCTTGCGGTTATTGCCAATGAAATTAATGTCGATTCGCTTGAAATAATCAAAGGCCAATCGGCAATTGACATAACGAAAAGAGCAAAGAAAGAAGCAATCAGAGGACATTATGATGTCCTTATACTCGATAGTGCCGGTCGGACGTCGATCGATGAAGTCCAAATGGCCGAGCTTAAAAAAATCGATGATATAGCAAAATCACATGAAAAGCTTTTAGTCATTGATGCCATGACCGGACAAGATGCAGTAAGCACGGCAAAGTTTTTTAATGAAAATATCAACATTACCGGTTCGATTTTAACAAGAATTGATGGTGATCAAAGGGGTGGTGTTGCCATTTCCCTAAGGGCGGTAACGGGCGTACCAATAAAGTTTTTGGGTGTCGGTGAGAAAAGCGACGATTTTGAAAAATTCGATGCCAACAGGATCGCCGACCGTATCTTTGACAAGGGTGACATTGTCAAGTTGGTCGAAGAGGCCAAAGAAAAAATTGATCAAAATGATTCCCAAAAGATGGCCAAAAAACTGGCCAAGGGTAAGTTCGATCTTGATGATCTTGCACAACAATTTAAAGCCATGCGAAAAATGGGCGGTATTGGTAAAATTGCCTCTATGTTACCGGGGATGGGGCAAATCAAATCACAAATTGATGATATGGGTGATAGTGGCGAAAAAAAAATTGTGCAATCCGAAGCCATCATTTCTTCGATGACAAAAGCGGAGCGAAAAAACCCGAAATTATTAAATGCGTCACGTAAAAGACGGATTGCCAAAGGATCGGGTACCGAAGTTATGGCGATAAACCGACTTTTAAAATCATATCGACAAATGTCGGATATGATGAAGAAAATGAAAAATAAAAGAAGCATGGCTCAAATGTTTGGTGGGATGCAAGTTGATCAAGAAGAGCTTGCGAATTTAGAAAATATGGATCTTGGGAATATGGACGGGATGGATTTATCGCCCGATAATCTAAAAGATGCGCTGGCAACATCAAATAAAAATAATCAACTGGATGTTAATATGGGAAAAAAGAATTTTTTACCCGGTCTTGGGTCAAATATGGGTGCAAAAGGGAATTCGAATTTACCTGGGCTTGATATATTATTAAATAATGCAAATAAAATTACAAAAAAGAAATAACAGACTTGACAGGTTAGGATCATTACGTCATCAAGGCACTTGCATAAAAATATTTTATTTAGCATGAATTATATAGGAAAAATATGGCAGTAAAACTTCGTTTAGCACGTGGGGGTTCGAAAAAGAGACCTCATTATTCAATTGTTGCAGCTGATGTAAGAGCTCCTCGTGACGGTAAATATTTGGAAAAATTGGGTACATATAACCCTTTGATATCTTCTGAAGATGCAAAGCGTGTGAATTTAAATGAAGAACGCCTTAAATATTGGATTGGCGTTGGGGCAACTCCGACCGATAGGGTCGCAAGATTTCTTAATAATATCGGACTATATGAGTGGAAAGCTTCGGTTAACCTTAAAAAAGGCGAACCTGGTGAAAAAGCTAAGGCACGTGAAGAAGAGAAAAAAGAAAAAATAGCTGCTGCGGCGGAAGAAGCGAAAGCAAAAGCCGAAGAAGCTAAAGAAGCTGCAAAAGCAGCTAAAGAAGCAGAAAAAGCAGCAAAAGAAGCACCAGCTGAGGCTGCACCAGCCGAGGCTGCGCCAGCTGAAGCTGCGCCAGCAGCAGAAGCAGCGCCAGAAGCATCTGCCGAAGCTGCACCAGCAGAAGATAAAAAAGATAGCTAGAAACTCGATTTTTTCTGAGTTGATATTATCTTGGGAAGAATAAGTTTTCGAAAATTTTGTTATCTCACTTTAATCAGTAATAATTACCTCTTTTAAAAATGGAATGATTTCATCTGGAATTATTCCATCTGGAATTTTTTCATGGGTTTAATCCATGTGGAGTTACTCCATTGGATTTAATCCAAATAGACTTAATCCACTGAATTAATCTATCCGGACTTATTTTAATTGATTTATCCCAGAAGATATTGATATGTGGAATAAAAAGCTTATTCATGATATCCTAATGCATTATTAGAAATTTATAATTCGACATGAGTAATAAGCAAAATCCAAAAGATAAGATCATTGATATTTTAAAAAACAACGATGAATATATCGTAATCGGAAGATTCACACGACCTTTTGGTGTTAGAAGTGAAATTTATATTGAAAGCTTTTGCGAGACAGCAAAGGATTTTTTTTCTTTCCCTTCGATATTTCATGCAAATGGCGAGCCACTTAATCTTAAATTTAGAAGATCAAAAAACGAAAAGATTTTTGCTGCCGAATATAGCCCCTTTATGCAAAGGGAAGAGCTGGCTGATTTTACAAGTACTTATATTTATTCAAAGAAAACCGACCTAAAAGAAGCTGATGAAAACGAGTTTTACTATAATGATATGGTTGGTATGGATGTGTTTATTGAACATAATAATGATATGAAAGATCTGGAGCAAGACAAAGAAAATTCAAATCAAATAAGAATTGGAAAGATCACCAGCGTCGAAAATTTTGGTGCAGGTGATATTTGTGAAGTTACTTTTGTCGATTCGCAGATGGCTGAATTTATTCATAATAATTTTAAACAAAATGAAGATGGCGAGAAGCCAGACGAAAATGCTAGCCCATATAAAAAACTGAGTAAAATTTCAATGTTTTCATTTAACAAGCAATCTGTGCTTTCAATCGACAAGACGAAAATGCTTATTGACCCTTATTTTTTGGCATTATAGATATATTGCTATTTTCGTTTTAATAAATTATTTGTGAAATATGACATTTAATATAAGTTTTTTGACTATTTTCCCTGATATGTTCCCCGGCTCGCTTGGGCATTCGGTGCTTGGGCGTTCATTGAAAGATAATGGATTTGATAAATCAATCTGGTCTTATGATGTTGTCGATATGAAAAAGTTTGCGATTGGCAAAAAAGGGCGGATCGACGAAAAACCATTTGGTGGCGGGCCGGGCATGATAATGCGTGCCGATGTGATTTATAATGCACTTCAGTCAATTGAAATTAACGATAGACCAATAATCGTCACCCAAGCTTCGGGTGAATTATTTAACCATAAAATGGCAAGCGGTTTTTGTAATCATGATGGCAAAATTGGAAATGGTTTGATTATTATTTGCGGAAGATATGAGGGAATAGATGCAAGATTGGGTGAGCTTATCCCCGTGCACCCTGTGTCAATTGGTGAATTTGTTCTTTGCGGTGGAGAGATAGCAGCACAGGTAATATGTGAAGCTGTTCTTCGGTTAATTCCGGGAGTTTTGGGAAATGAAGAATCATTATCATCAGAAAGCTATAAGCATGATGAGACCGAATATCCCCAATATACTAAGCCAAGGGAGATAGATAATCACAAGGTACCCGACGTGTTACTAAGCGGAGATCACCAAGCGATTTCAAATTGGCGTGAAAAGATGTCGAAAAAAACAAACAGAAATAAGTAACTTAATTTAAATTGTAATTTTTTCGGGTATTTTGGTAAAATTTACTTGCAAGACCTATCCTGTTATGAAAGAAGATGTATTAAATTTTATCATTAGATAGAATTTATAAAAAATTATATAAGTGAAAAAATCACAGAAGAACAACAGATTTTATTTGATGTAAATAAAGATTTTATATCAAGCTTTTAGAGGGTGACATGTCAATAATTACTGAACTAAACAAAGAACATATTGAAAAAGTTGCCAAGAATCATCCAAAGTTTGGACCAGGGGATACAGTCAAAGTATTCGTAAAAGTGGTCGAGGGAACGAGAGAAAGATTACAGGCATTCGAAGGTGTTTGTATCGCAAGATCAAGAAACGAATCAGTCGAAGGTGCTTTTACAGTTCGTAAAATATCCTTTGGTGAAGGCGTTGAAAGGGTTTTCCCATTTCACTCACAGTTAATTGACAAAATCGAAGTTGTTCGCCGTGGTAAAGTAAGAAGAGCAAAATTATATTATCTTCGTGATCGTCGTGGTAAATCAGCACGTATCAAAGAAAAAGTAACAATCCGCCCACCAAAAGGCACAAAAAAAGCAGCTGCGGCAAAAGCACCTGCTGAGAAAAAAGCACCTGCTGAGACAAAAGCCCCGGCTGCTGAAGCAAAATCGAAAGATGATGCGTAAATCTATATATTAGATTTCATGTATTAAATTCATATTCTTAAAATAAATATTTTTGGGTTGTAAAAGCCTGACCATAATTATTCAACGGTTTCTATCCAACTTTCATGGGTTTAATATTCAATAATATTTCTTTAAATTGCCGATAAACAGGTTTATTATAGCCAATATGGTCAAGATATATTCACTATCCATTTCAATCATATTTCTTTTGTTTTTGTCTTTGATGCCTTTTGACAAAAATATTAATAGTGAATTCCAAAGCAATGCATCTTCACAAAATATTTATAATTATTTTTCCGATCTTTGTATTTTGACAAAGAATAATGAAAAACTGTCAATTGGTTTTTTTGGTTCAAATGAAGTTTATGATACTTGTCCGGAAGATAAATTAAATTCGGTTGGAAAGAAAAACAAATCCAACCAAATGGGTGATGAAAACAAAACAAGTCATAAAATAATTTTGTGGAATTTAAAACCACCTATTTCAAATGGTTTTATGTCAATAGAAGATAAAATAGATGGCGTATCGGTTGAGTATTTTATAAAACGAAATTCAAAAGGTACTGCAACACTTAAAATATCAGTGCATAATTACCGACATATTACAAAAGTAAATGTTATGATGTCGATAACAAATGATAAAAACATTCCGTTTTATTTTCGCCCACTTTACATGTTGGGTATAATTTATCAGGAACATTATATAAAAAAAGAGATTAAAACATGGGTTGAACAATCTTTGTTGTTAATAGAAAAAAATAATTTGTCATGATTGATTATTTTTTAAATCTTGTTTTGATATACTCAATTACTCTTTGCACTGTTGTTTTTATTTCATATAATGGGCTTTTGCTTGTAAATGTTTTTCCTGCATTAAAAAATAAAAATTTAAAGCTGTTTAATGTGTATATTGCCGGATTTTTTACATTAAGTATTTTTATTATCCTTTATAATTTTATTTTGCCATTAACAATCAATGCCTTGATTATATATTTTATTTCATTATTGATTTTTTTATCAATAAATAAAATAAGAGACAATAAAAGCGTCATCGGTTTTTCAAAAAGTGAAATATTTCAGTTAATTTATTTTTCTTCGATTTGTTTTTGTCTTTTGATTTTTATCACTCCTGAATTTTCATATGATAGTTTGAATTATCACTTGTCCTTGCAAAGAATAATAGAAAATAACAAAATTATTGTCGGCTTAGGGAATGTTTATGGACGGTATGGTTTCATAAGTCTTTGGGATTATTTTCCGCCGTTATTTAATTTCTTAGGTTATAATGCCTCTTCTTTGATTGCATTATTATTATGCTTGTTTCCATTAATGTTGTTGATATATCATTTCTTGTTTGCGTATAAAGATCAATTAGTAGGGCAAATAATATTAAAGATATTTTTTCTTGTTCTGTTTTCGGCGCAAATTTTGTATTTTATCCCCTTTGGGTATGAATCTGATCTTGCACAAATGATATTTTCAATGATGTTTTTACTTGTGATGATACATACCATGAGTGATTTAAAAAATAAAAATCTGTTGATAATATCAATGCTTTGTGGAGTGAATATATTACTGAAAATTTCGTCATTTCCGATTGCCTTACTATGGGCAATTTTTATTTTTTATTTGCATGTTAAAAAACATAAAATAAATTACTGGCAAATCTCACCGGTATTAATAAGTGTGGCGGTATTATTTACATTAAATATTTTTAGTATTTGGCTTTAAATCTACAATCTTGCTCTACATTTTCTATTTGTCTTATGTAGTCTTATACTTTATAATCTCTTTTCTTG
>JAXGGS010012455.1:0-26165 GCA_035585475.1 Armandia brevis | reverse complement strand
TCAGTTGCATCAAAGTTGCTCACGTCAGCATTTTTATCCGAATGAATATTTTCTTGTCTTTGTAATTTTGACTTCAAATATTGACCAGAAGATCTTATTTTTACAAAAAGCGTTTCATCCTTTGCAATGAAATCATCCATAGACATATTATTGACCCAATTAATATCCGAAAGAATTACTCCCTTTACGGATAAATCATCACTACTGCCAACATAAACAATATGGTTTTTTGCATCAATGTTAACCACATAAAGCGGATCACCGCCACCGATACCAAGGCCACGCCTTTGCCCAATAGTATAGTGAATTATTCCCGCATGCTGGCCAAGAAGTTGTCCGTCAATATGCCTTATTTCTCCGGGCACAGATGTTTGCGGCGCGACCTTTTTTATAAAGTCACGGTAATTACCACCCGGCACGAAACATATATCTTGGCTTTCTTTTTTATCCGCAACCTCAAGGTCGAAATAATGACCAAGCTTTCTTGTCTCCGATTTTTGTAATCCGCCCAAAGGAAAACGTAAAAAAGCAAGCTGCTGCGAAGTCGTAGAAAAAAGAAAGTATGACTGATCTTTATCTACATCCTGTGCGGTGTACATTTGTTGCCCAAAATCATTTTCTTTTTCAACGCATTCGTCAAATTCATCAGTGAAAAGATTATTTTGCAAATAATGTCCTGTCGCAAGAAATTCGGCCTCTATATCCTTTGCCTGATTAATAAGGTCTTTGAATTTCATTTCCTCATTACATCTTATACATGGGATCGGTGTAAAGCCATTTGAATATTGTTCGATCATATCGGATATCACACCCTCGTGAAATCTTGATTGAAAATCAATCACATAATGAACAAAGCCCATTTTCTTTGCTGCCTTTTCCGCATCAAGAACATCAGTACCCACACAACAAGTACCGGATTTTTTTACATTACCAATATTAAGATCGGGACTATTGCCTTCATAAAGTTTCATCGTCAGCCCAATTATTTCAAAACCCAAATAATGCATGGTCGCGGCAACAACAGTACTATCGACACCACCTGACATGGCGACGACAATTCTCTTTTTACTGTTTTTTGTAAATTGATCTTTTAGTAAACCAAGCTTTTGTTCAGGACTAAGTTGGGAAATGTTTTCAGTTAAATCGAAACCAATTGCTTTTTGAACCTTGAATAAAATATCAATAATCTCAGCTGGATTATTATTTCCATCCTGCAATTGCAATATTGTATTTTTAGTTTCAGGAATATCGTTTTTCATAAGAGTATTTGTGATAAAAATTTTCTATTTTAATTTACAATTAACATTTATCTTTCTTAATAATCCATAGAAGCAATAAATAGATTGTAAAATTATCTAATGTTAGAAAATGATAGTGAAATTGTCCATGCCTTAAATGATTTTATTGATCATTTACAAATGAAAAATGCAAGCACAAAGACAATAAGAAATTATACGCATTGTATTTCAGAATATATAAATTACTTGGCGAACCATGTTGGTGCAAAACCGATTGTTAGTTTATTTATCGAAGATAAAGATCATCTAAGATCATTCTTAGCATTTAAACGCCAAGAAGGGCTTAGTTTTACGACCATCAACCTTTATCTTTCTTCGATTAAATCATTGATAAGACATTTATTAGCAAACAAAATTATTCCTACAAGTTCACTATTGGCGGTAAAAGGACCAAAAGCCAAGCTTGCTTTACCCCGCCCCATAAAGGCAGACAAATTATTACAAATGTTGGAAAAACCGATATCACGTAAGAAACCAATTTTAAATGATCAGCAAATAACAATACACAGTATCAAGCTTGATTGGCAAGATTACCGTAATTGGGCATTTTTTACTTTGCTTTACGCTGCGGGTCTAAGAATATCGGAGGCACTTTCACTTAATTGGAGTGACTTTGCAAATCCAGAGCAAACATATTTAACAATTTTTGGTAAAGGGCAAAAAGAAAGACAAGTCCCAATCATCCCACGGGTCAATTTTGCAATTAATCAATATAAAGAAAATTTACTACATATTGTAAATGACCAAGATCCTGTATTCATTGGGAAAAGCAAAAAAAGATGGCATCCTGCCGCAGCACAAAGAGAATTACGACTTTTACGTGGAATATATAATTTACCTGAAACCGCAACACCCCACGCTTTACGGCACAGTTTTGCCACGCATCTTCTTTCGAACGGTGTTGACCTTCGACAATTACAGGAATTGCTGGGACATAAATCCATTCTTGCGACCCAAAGATATTTAAAGATCGAAAATGAACATATAAAAAATATTCATCAAAAAACACATCCACATAATAATCATTATCAAAAAGAAAATAGCTAGGGTAATATTTTCCTGTTTCGTCCCCGCACTAAAGCAGTAAACAATCTTGCTTTGTCGATTTACTATTAAAAATAACTTTCTATTAGAAATTTCTTTCTATAAATTTACTCTTGTCATAAAAGAAAAATGTGAAAAATTATCAATCAAATTTAATTGGTATCGATGAAGTTGGGCGTGGTCCTTTGGCCGGACCTGTCGTGGCTGCGGCATTTTTACCATTGACTGAATATGAGTTACCATCGGGTAAAAATTCTTTGTTCAGGGATTCAAAAAAACTTACTCAAAAAAAGCGAGAAGAACTATATGGCCAATTAACCAAGGATCATCTTTTTGGGGTTGGATGGGTTTATCCCGAAACCATAGACAAAATAAATATCCGAAATGCTACGTTTCTTGCCATGCAATTAGCATTGGATGATTTGGAACAAAAAAATCACCAATTACCTGCCGATCAACAAGTTAATGTAAATGGGTTAAAGGCACTTATTGATGGACGTGATCAAGTTGAGCTTCGGTTAAATCAACAAATTATCGAAGGTGAAGCAATCATCAAAGGCGATGAAAATAAAGCAGAAATAGCCGCCGCTTCGATAATCGCAAAAGTATCAAGGGATAATTACATGTTTGAGTTACATGAAAAATTCCCAAATTACGGATTTGACAGTCACAAAGGATATGGAGTTAAAAAACATCTGCAAAATATTGAAACATATGGTGCTTGTCCCGCACACCGTCTTAGTTTCTCGCCATTTACAAATTCTTTTTAATCGCGTTAACCTTTCTTTGCTTGACGATGGTTATTTTTCCGATTTAAATAAGTCACAACATTAATTGCAAAGTTATAAAATTGACAAAAAAGAGCAAAATTATACATCCATCTGATTGCAACATCTTGCCAATAGATAAAATTATTTTTGGCGATGCAATTGCACAAATGGATAAATTACCAAGCAATTCCGTTGATATGGTTTTTGCTGACCCTCCGTATAATTTACAAATTGGTGATAATCTTAATCGACCAAAAGGCAGCAAAGTCGATGGTGTTACCGATGATTGGGATAAGTTTAATTCATTTGAACATTATGATGAATTTAGTATCGCATGGCTTAGTCAGGCAAAACGGATATTAAAAAAAGATGGCACTCTTTGGCTCGTGGGCTCTTATCATAATATTTTTAGGCTTGGTAAGATCTTACAGGATCTTGGATATTGGATATTAAATGATGTTGTTTGGCATAAATCAAATCCAATGCCAAATTTCCGCGGACGTCGTTTTACGAATGCACATGAAACATTAATTTGGGCAGCACCGAATGAAAAATCGAAATATCATTTTGCATATCATTCGCTCAAAGCTGGGAACGAAGATGTGCAACAAACTTCGATTTGGCATGGACCAATATGCACAGGTGCGGAACGTCTAAAAGACGAGAATGGCAAAAAACAGCATCCGACACAAAAGCCACTTTATTTGCTTGAAAAAATTATTCGCACTTGCACAAAAAAAGAAGATGTTATCCTTGATCCTTTTTTTGGAACGGGCACAACCGGCGCCGCAGCAAGACGGTATAAAAGACATTATATAGGGATCGAAAGCAACAAACCATATATCAAAATTGCTAAGGACAGGATAAAGAACATCAAACCAATTGATGATGATTTACTTGTTCCGTTTTTGGGAAAACAAAAACAAAAGACAAGCTTTGTATCATTGATTGAACAAAGAAAACTTAATGTAGGGTCAAAATTATATAGCAAGGATAAGATACATCAGGCAGTTATAAATTTTGATGGCTCTTTACTAATAAAAAAAGGCAAAGAAAATATCAGAGGTTCAATCCATCAAACAAGCTCCGAGATACAGGGAAACCGATGCAATGGATGGGATTATTGGTTTTATGAGAAAAATGATATTTTACTTTCAATAAATGAATTACGCCCCGATATAAAACAATGAGCGCAGATTTTTTTAAAAGAAAAACAATACCGACAAGAAAAGCGGCACCATCCATTAATATCCCAGTGTCCAGAGTTTTAAAATCATTTGTAAAGAAAAAAAATGATCATTCATGGCAGATAAAACAAATATGGAACCTTATCGTAGGTGAAGAATTAACCGACCTTTGTACTGCGGGACCAATAAGAAATTTACGTGGAAAAAAATCATTGATTATCTATTGCTCAAATGGCGCCGTCATAATGCAACTAAGGTTAAGAAGCGACGAAATTATAAAGAACTTGAATAAATTATTTCCAAAATTCGAAATCGAAGATATTTATGTTAAGAATAGGCAATAATAATCTTTGTTTCTTGTAGAAAAGATAGCTATAATTACTTTAATAAAAACTAAAATACCAAAAGGTGGGTTGTATGAATATTACGCATAAAAATAATTTTAAAATATCGATTTTAATTTGTTCATTTTTAATCTCATTAATGATGCTTGTTTCATGCTCTAAATCCGCATCAGAATCATCAAGCGCAGACAAAACAAAATTATTTGAAGATGACATTTTCATCGGCTCAGAAGATGCAAAATATACACTCGTTGAATATGCATCCTTAACATGTGTTCATTGTTCAGCATTTCATATAAATGTCCTTCCATTGATCAAAGAAAAATATATTGATACTGGTCAAGTTCGTATTGTTTATCGTGATTTTCCGACAGCTCCTGCCCAATTTGCATATGCTTCGGCAATGATTGCCCGCTGTGTGGCCGAAAAATCTGGAAGAGAAGGATTCTTTTCAATCATTGACGCATTATTTAGAACACAGGAAAGATGGATATTTGATAAATCTCCGCCTGTGGAACTAAGAAAAATTGCATCCCAAGCAGGAGTAAGAGGTCAAGATTTCGATGATTGCATCAATAATCCTAAAATAAAAGAAGAATTAGACGCAAGAATTAAGTTCGCACAAAGTGAATATGGAATAAACTCTACACCTTCATTTTTCCTTGGAAAAAATGAGATAAGGGCCAGTCAATTCCAGATGTTCGAAGAAGATTTACTAAAACATGCACCTGACCTTGCTACTGCTAGTGAAGAAACAAAATCTGGAGATGTTTCCGGTGATGCTCACGGCGAAGAAGAGCATTAAAAGATTTTGATTTAATAAGAGTGATTTTAAAAATTTAAGATATTTTTTCTTTATAAAATTTAAAAAAAATTGTTCTTGCATTGAAGTTTTTTTTCCATAAATATTGTTTTTTTGAAACATTTAATTTGTCAAATATCTCAGGTACAAGATTTAATAATAACCCATATAAGATTACTAAATAAGAGATAAGTTAAGTAGAATATTATAATTTATGCAATTAAATAGTTTAAAATTGACGGGATTCAAATCTTTTGCGGATCCAACAACATTTGAGTTTCACAAAGGACTTACGGGCATAATTGGCCCAAATGGTTGTGGAAAATCAAACATACTTGAATCCTTCCGTTGGGTTATGGGTGCGACATCTGCAAAGGCCCTTAGGGGTTCATCAATGGAAGATGTTATATTTAACGGGGCCGGCAACCGTACCGCACGTAATTGGGCCGAAGTTGTCCTTAGCCTCACATTAGAGAACCAAGAACAATCAACATTGATTGGGCAAATCCTTGGTCATGAGAAAAATACAGAATTAAATTACGAAGTTTCACGTAAAATATATAAACGTGCCGATGGTAATTTTTCAACTTACCGTGTGAATGGCAAAGAAGTACGGGCACGTGACGTGCAGTTAATATTTGCCGATATGTCACTTGGTGCAAATGCTACATCATTAGTAAGACAGGGACAAGTTGCCGATCTTATTGGATCATCATCAGTAAATAGACACCGCATCCTCGAAGAAGCCGCAGGCGTGTCGGGTATTAATTCCCGAAGACAAGAAGCGTTTCGTAAACTTAAAAATGCTTTACAAAATCTCGAGCGACTTGAAGAAAAATCCCAAGATACATTAGGTAGAAGATCATTACTTACACGCCAAGCAAGGGAAGCAAATCGACATAAAGAATTATCGGATCAAGTTAACACCCTCAAAGGTGAAATATTGTTGGTTAATTATAGTAATCTATTTAATCAACATAAAAAACTTAGCCATGATTTTTCACAGACCGAAGAAAAAGTACAAATTGCAAAGCAATCGGCCGATAGTCTTGGTGAAAAAAATGATGAATTCCGTTCAAAAATCCCTGCGATAACCAAGGAACTAAACGAAAGCAAAGATAAGTTTGCAATCATTGATAACCAAGTAAAAGATTTAAATAGAGAATTAAAATTCTCTTTGGGTTCGATAAGCCAGCTTGAAAATCTTGCAGAGAATTTACAAAAAGACCTTGTTCAAGCGCAGAGTATTAATACCGAGGCACAAGAACAATTAAAATATTTCCAAGAAAAGTTGCCGGTAAATTATCAAAATAAAATCAATGGCAATGATGAAACTTCGGAAGAAAATCAAGGCCAAGATCAAGAAAATGAAACCCAAAATTTTGAACTGTCCCAAGAACAAAAAGCATTGGAAACATTTAACGAGCTAAGAACTAAATTAAACGAAACCCAAAACGAATTCGAAGAAAAACAAAAAAAATTATTCTCTGTTAAATCAGAGCAACAAATAATTCAAAATGATGTTGCCAGTATCAAAAACCAACTTGAAGAACTTACATCATTTAAAGAAGAGAATGATTTTGATAATATTGATCAACTCAAAGAAAAATTTGATCAAACATTAATCTCTCTCGAAAATGGCAAGGAACAAGAAAATAATATTCAGGAATCACTGACGAACGCACTTGCAACCTTTGATGAATGTAATTTAAATCTTCGAAATTCTCAGTCAGATAAAGAAAACTTGCTTAAGCAAATTGATTTCACAAACAAACAAATATCTTCACTTAAAAAATTAGAAGATAAAAGTGAAATTAATAAAACTTTACTCGAACATATAATCATTGAACCGGGTTACGAAAATGCAGTTTTTGCCGTGTGTAATACTGATTTGCAATCCTCGCTTGATGTAACAGAAAATAGATATTGGTCATCACTTGGACGTGATGAAATTGTTGCAAACTTCCCCGAAGAATTAACAACATTAAATCAAAAAGTAAAAGCCCCCGAAGAGCTGTCCTGTTTCTTTGCTTCAGTCGCGATATTGGAAGATGGTCTTGGACATGATCAAATCATGGATTATATTTACATGCTTGCGCCGGGTCAAATTTTGGTCACAAAAAGTGGCGCAATTTATCGGTGGGATGGATTTGTTGCAAAAGAACCGGCCGAATTCATAAAAAACCAAATTGATACGAATAGTGAGATTGCTAAATCAACACATGAATTACAAAAATTATCACTTCAATTAGATGATCTGGAAACCTATGTAATTGATATAAATAAGCAATTCGCAGTGCACCAAGATATCGTTGATGATTTAAAAAATCAGCAAAATATTATAAAAGACAAAAACGAAGAATTAATGCAAGAACGCTTTTCAAGCGAACAGGAATATTCTTCGGCGAAGCAAAAACAAGCTGACCAAATAAGTAAAAACGACGAAAACAAAGAAAAGATAGCTGCCTTTAGTGGTAAATTATCACAGCTAAATGAAACTTTAATAAGTGAAGAAATTCTGGACGATCTTGGAAATGAAGTTAATTCACTTTCAGATAGCTTGACACAATTAAAAGAAGATTACGAATATTCAGACCGCACATATCATAAAATAAAAAATCTAAGAGAAGATAGCGAAAAACAACAAGAGCTTGTAATCAAAGAATTTGAAAACTGGCAAAGACGACTTGGAAAAAGCCAAGAGCAGATTAAAAATCTTTCTTCACGAATTGAAAATGCACAAAATGATCTTGTCATGCATCAAGAAAAATCAGTTGAACAAAAAAACAATCTCTTGGAATTGGAAAATGTCCTTCCCGATCATCAACAAAAAATAAAAGAAATTGGGGATATCCATAATCAAGCCGTTGATCAAGAAAAGACAACAGCAACCCAACATATCGATGCATTAAAAGTATATTCAAATTTCAAGGATAATATCACCAGATTACAAATCAAATTAGAAAATATCACTACACAGAAAAAAGAAGTTGGTGAAAATATCATCTCATTGGGTCTTGATATTCCTGTGGATGAAAATGAATTTGTGTTCAAAGACATCAAAGAACTTACTCAATTGCTTGCTGATTCGACAAGAAAGCTGGATCGTCTTGGTGGTGTTAATCACCAGGCGGCAGAAGAATTGGAACAATTACTTGTTGATGCAGATGATTTAATACATCAAATTGATGATACCAAGAATGCTGCACAAAGGCTTGAAAAATCTGTAAATAGTTTAACCAAGGATGCGAGTAAGAAACTCGACCTTGCTATGGAAAAAATCAACAAGGAATTTGGTGATCTGTTCACAAAATTATTCCAAGGTGGGCACGCAGAACTTAAACGGGTAACGGGTGAAAATCTTCTTGAATCAGGGTTAGAGATTTTGGCATCCCCGCCTGGTAAAAAGCTTGGTAATCTTAATCTCTTATCTGGTGGCGAACAGGCATTGACCGCAATTTCACTTATATTGGCGGTGTTCCTTACAAATCCATCAGCGATTTGTATTCTTGACGAGGTTGATGCACCACTTGACGAAGCAAATGTTGAACGTTTTTGTAACCTTATCGAATATATCAATAAAAAAACCGATACCAAATTTGTTGTAATCACTCACCATGCTTTTAGCATGTCAAAAATGGATCGTCTTTTTGGGGTTACAATGTCAGAACCCGGTGTTTCAAGGCTCGTAGCCGTTGACCTTAAAGAAGCCGAAAAATTGGCAGAAGCCTAATTATAATTCTTTTTCGTTTCGTTTTGTGCTATAATTAAACATGAGTAAAATCACAAAAAAACAATCAAACAAAAATGATGAACTTAATGAGATTTCTTCGGACAAGGATCATAAACGATTTCATGAATTACAAGATAAGCTTGCCAGCTTTTCCAAAAAGGACGAAAAAAAGTTCAATAATAAAGGACATTCAGTGGCCTCGAAAATTATAAGTGAGCTTGTAGTCGGTTTTGCCTTTGGTGGGGTTGTTGGATATACCTTAGATTACTTTTTTAATACCAAACCTATTTTCTTATTAATTTTTATTCTTCTTGGGATTGCTGCGGGGTTTAATAATATTTATAAAATAATGAAAGATTCGAACACAAATAAACAAAATTAAACCAATAAAATAAATATTTTTAGTTATTTTAATATTTAACAAATTATTTTACTATTCTTTTGAAATAAACATGATTTTTTTTACTTTTTTTGATTAATTTTACTTGTATATTATAACTTTGTTCGCTATTTCAATGCTTGATATTAATTGTATTTTATTGAGACAAAGCATACTTACAAAACGATTTTAAAAAAGTACAATCTCAGAAGGAATAAAAGGATTTATTATGTCAATGCCAAATTTTACCATGATGCTGGCTGACCCTATTTCACAATTTGAAATTAAACGGTTGATTCCTCTTAAACTTTTGGACATTGATGTTTCTTTTACAAATTCTGCTTTATGGATGCTTATCGGTCTTTTGAGTGTTATCATTTTCTTTTCCATCGGGACAAGACGTTTGACATTAATCCCATCAAGAATCCAAATGTCTATTGAGTTATTTTATGACTTAATTTCGGGCATGGTTCGTGATCTTATGGGTAATGAAGGCATGAAATTCATGCCTTTTGTTTTTTCAATATTTTTATTTGTACTTATATCTAATTTATTTGGTTTAATCCCACCAGTTCCATTTTTACCGCATGATTTACATGCATTCACACCAACGTCACATATTATTGTCACAGGATGCTTGGCATTAATGATTATTGGTTTGGTGGTAATCGTTGGCTTAATCAAGCATGGGCTTAAGTTTTTAAAACTTTTTGCACCATCAGGATTGCCATTACCATTGTATTTTTTCATTGTCCCAATCGAGGTTATATCATTCATGGTAAGACCACTTAGCCTTTCAGTCAGGCTTTTTGCCAACATGATGGCAGGACATTTATTATTAAAGATTTTTGCTGGATTCTGTGTTTCATTACTTGGCCTTGGTGGAATTATGACATTGTCATTATTACTTCCACTTACTGCTATTATCGGAATTACATTACTCGAACTTTTGGTCGCAGTAATTCAGGCTTATGTATTTGCAATCTTAACTTGCGTCTATTTAAATGACGCGTTACACCCATCACATTAAAAGGAGAATATAATGGACGTAGAAGCAGCAAGATTTATCGGAGCAGGTATCGCAACCCTTCCACTTTTAGGTGCCGGTGTTGGACTTGGAATTTTATTTGGTAACTTCCTAGCAGGTGGCCTTAGAAATCCATCAGCAGTAGCATCACAACAAACAAACTTTTTTATCGCATTTGCGATCACTGAAGCAACAGGTCTTTTCGGTCTTGTTATTTCTGTTTTAATTTTGTTTGGCTAGTTTTATGTTTACTTATCCCTCATTCCTAAATTTGAAATTTATTGGTGATATCGCTCTGACTTCTTTCGGGCGTGCTTTCGATGCATTCAGTAATTTTAATTTGAATGAGGGTTTAGTTAATATAGATCTGCTTGTAACAAATTTTACAAGTACAATAAACATTGAGCCGGAACATATTTCAGAACCGGCAAAAAAAGCGGGTTTACCGCAATTTGATTTTTCAACCTATCCTTCACAAATATTTTGGCTGATTGTTATTTTCGCCATTTTATACACAGTGATGTCCAGCCGTTTTTTACCAAAAATTGCAGCCATCATTGAAAAAAGATTAGATAGAATTTCAAATGATATTGATAAAGCAAGTGAAATTGAAAAAGAAGTTGCTTTATTGATCGAGAAAAAAGACAGCATCATCAAAAAATCACGTGAAGATGCACAAAAAGTAATGGCGGATGCCATGATGACAATCGGACAGCAAAAAGACGAAAAAATTTCTGCTTTAACTGAGAAGTTGAAAAATCAAAAAACTATTGATGAGAAAAATTTCGCAGAAATTACTAAAGACGCTGTTAAAAATATAGAAAAAGATGCCAAAGATATTTCGGCTCTTATTGTTTCAAAATTAATCTAAAGGCAGATAATATATGCTTATTTCTGAAATCGCAATAGAATCAGCAAATGAGGGTGAAGCAGGTCACGCTTCGACTTCAATAATATCTGATCCATCATTTTGGGTTTTTGTTGGAACATGTTTGGTAATTGCAATATTTATTGTAAAAAAAGTACCAAGCGCAATTGCATCAATCTTGGATAATAAAAAACAAGAAATAACAAAAGAGCTTGAAAAAGCAAAAGCACTAAGAGAAGAAGCGCAAACTTTATTGGCAAATTATAAAAGAGAACTTGAAAATGTTGAAGAACATTCAAATGAAATAATTAAAAACGCCAAACAAAGTGCTAAAATTATAAAAGAAAATTCCCAAAAAGAAGTCCAAGAAATGATTGAACGCAAAGAAAAAGCGGCCAGTGATCGTTTGGAATATGAAAAAGCAGAATTCAAACAACAATTAAAAAGATTACTTGCAAATGAAGTTATCGAACAGGTTTCTGCGGAACTACAATCAAAGATCGATAATAAAAGCTATGACAAGATTTTAGACGAAGCAATCTTGAAGCTTGAGCAATCTGAAATTAGTAATAATTACAAAAACTAATCTTCTTTTATTTCATCATAATTTAAAACTGGAAATCTTGCCGCTTGGGTCTCATCAAGTCTTTTCCTTGGTGCATGAACCGGACTGTTTTTAAGGTTTTCCTTGCCTGCTTCTGTTTTTGCTTCGGCGATAATATCAATTATAGCATCGCAAAAATTATCGAGTTCCTCTTTTGATTCAGTTTCTGTTGGTTCGATAAGCATCGCACCTGTTACCACCAATGGGAAATAAACCGTCATCGGATGATAGCCCTTATCAATCAATGATTTTGCAAGATCCATGGTCTCAATACCAAGCTCTTTTAACGTTTTGTCCGAGAAAAGCGCTTCATGCATTGTCCGCCCTAAGAACGAAGGATGAAGGTGATCTTTTAGCCTTGCCATTACATAATTGGCATTGAGAACTGCGTCCTCTGTGACCTGTTTTAAGCCATCAGAACCGTGGCTGAGCATATAGGCAAGCGTACGAACAAACATTCCCATTTGCCCGTGAAATGCCGTTATACGGCCACAATAATCATCATCAGCATATTTATTTTCTTTTACAACAAGTATGCCATCCCTTTTAACAACGAAAGGTACGGGCACATATTGTGAAAGACGTTTGGAAAAAACTGTGGGCCCTGCCCCCGGTCCACCACCACCATGTGGAGTAGAAAAAGTTTTATGTAAATTTAAATGCATAGCATCTACGCCTAAATTAGCAGGAAGAACCTTGCCCATGATGGCGTTAAAATTTGCACCATCGCAATATACAAAACCACCAACGGAATGTATTAATGCTGCGATCTCGGAAATTTCACTTTCAAAAAGTCCACAAGTATTTGGATTTGTAATCATAATACCCGCAACATCATCGCCAAGTTTTTCTTTTACCTGTTCAACATGTAAAATTCCATCCGAAGATATATCGACATTATCAACCACAAAACCACAATGCGCTGCCGTCGCAGGGTTGGTACCATGTGCGGTACTTGGAATTAATATTCTGTTCTTTTTTGAACCTTGTTTTTCAATCGCATTTTTAATAACCATCATGCCGCATAATTCACCATGCGCCCCAGCCTTTGGTGACATTGCCACACTATCCATACCCGTAAGGCTTAATATCCATTCAGCTAATTCATCGATTAATTCCAAAGCGCCCTGTACGGATGGAAATGGCGACATCGGATGTATCAATGCAATACCCGGAAGCCTTGCCATTTTTTCGTTTAAACGGGGATTATGTTTCATTGTACATGATCCAAGTGGGAATGGACCCATATCAATCGCGTAATTTTTTTGTGACAACCTTACATAATGTCTTATTGCCTCGGGCTCTGAAAGACCAGGAAGGTCTTTTTCATTTGCCTGATCAAAACCATTAAGATAATTTTTTGTTATTTCTTGGTCTTTGAAATCAACGCCGGTTTCTTTAAATCGTGCATAATCGAAAAGAAGTTTTTCTTCGATCATAAGGCCTTTATTTTGTGCTGTATTTTTCATATTCTTACTTATTAATATAGTTATCGATTACGGAAACAAGTTCGTCAATATCATCGACTGAATTATATTCAGTAAACGAACATATTAGTTTGTTTTTATATTCTTCTTGACCGTTAAAAAGTCTTATTGCGGGGACCCCTGCGATAATATTTTCTTTACATAAATCATCAACTAACTCCAACGCACTGCATGGAAGATCAATAGTGAATTCATTAAAAAAACTATTTTGTTCAATGGTGATGTTTTTGATTTTCTTAAATTTTTCATAGGCATGAATTGCATGATTATGATTTACTTTTGCCAGCCGTGACAAGCCATGTCCACCCAATAAAGCAAGATGGATTGTAAAGGCCAATGCACAAAGCCCTGAATTTGTACATATGTTCGAAGTTGCCTTATCCCTTCTTATATGTTGCTCTCTCGTTGACATTGTAAGTACATAACCAATATTGCCATCCTTATCTTTCGTCTGTCCACAGACCCTTCCTGGCATTTGCCTTAGATATTTTTTCTTGGTAGCAAATAAACCCAAATAAGGACCACCATATGATAATGCGGATCCAAGGGACTGTCCTTCGGCAACAAAAATATCTGCGCCAATTTCTGAAGGACGTGTCAATATTCCAAGTGATACAATCTCGGTACAGACATAAATAATCAAAACATTATGTTCTTTTGCTTGTTTAATGATTTCAGAATAATCATTGATACGTCCAAAAATATCAGGTGTTTGAATTATCAATCCTGCACAATCTTTGAAAAAATCATCTGAAAGATCGCTATTTAGATCGATATTCTCGATCTCTGACTTGCTTTTAAGTGATAAATAGGTCTTTGTAACTTCTTCGTAATGTGGGTGTAACCCTTCGCATATTACAATTTTATTTTTTCTTGTAATACGCATGGACATTAACGCAGCTTCTGCACATGCGGTCGATCCATCATAAAGGGACGCATTCGCAAGTTCAAGTCCAGTTAGTCTTGTTATCTGTGATTGGAATTCAAATAAATATTGCAATGTTCCTTGTGCAATTTCGGGTTGGTATGGCGTATAGGATGTAAGAAACTCTGAACGCTGAATAATATGATCTACGGTCGCAGGAATATGATGAAGATATGCCCCGCATCCGGCAAACATTTTTGTATTCCCGGCATGCATATTTTTATCAGATAATTTTGTAATATATTGTTCAACCGCAAGCTCGCTCATGTGATTGGGTAAATTCTTAAATTCGGCCCTGTCCTTTTTTGGTACACAATCAAAAAGTTCATCTACGGATTGCTTGCCAATTATTTCAAGCATTTCCTTACGGTCATTATCAGTTAACGGAAGATAGCGCATCTTATACCTTTTTATTAAATCGTATTAACTTATATGTTTATTATAAGCATCATCATCCAGTAACTCGTCAAGGTCACCTTCATTTGCTATTTCCAATTTGAATATCCATCCCTTTTCCATCGGATCTTCATTAATAAGTCCTGGGTTATTTTCAAGTTCTGAATTTACATCGATAATTTTTCCATCCATTGGTGAATAAATATCCGATGCTGCTTTTACCGATTCAACAACTGCGATTGCATCGCCTTTTTTTACATCCATACCCACTTCTGGTAATTCAACAAATACAATATCCCCAAGCGCATTCGCCGCATGCGTCGTAATGCCAATTACATTTGGCTTTTCGGAAACATTTACCCATTCATGATCTTTGGTGAATTTTTTCATTTTAACCCTCTTTTAAAAATTTAATTACAATTCTACTTTTTAACTTGTTTTCTTTGCTGTATTATATTTAGTCGGAACAAACGGCATTGCAACTATTTCGGCGCTATGCATCTTTCCTCTGATATTTATATCAATCATTGTTCCCTTTAAAGAGAACTCTTTATCAACATAACCAAATGCTATTGGTTGTTGCAAGGTGGGGCTGAAACCACCCGAGCAAATATGACCGATATTTTTATCGTCTTTAAATATTTCATATTTTGGACGTGCAATTGAACGTGAGTTCATTTTAATCCCCACACGTCTTTTTCCTGTTTTATTATAAAACATTTCTTTCATTTTTTCTGCGCCGTTAAAGTCACCGGCTTCAAAACGTTTCTTTGGGATTACGAATTTTATTGTTGCCTCAATTGGTGTAATATCTTCTTCGAGATCCTGTCCATAAAGACAAAGCCCTGCTTCAAGCCGTAAACTGTCACGAGCACCAAGGCCGATAAATTTACAATCTTCATTCGCCAATAATTTTTCAGTGAATTCTTCTGCGATATCGTCTGGAAGTGAAACCTCAAAACCATCTTCACCTGTATATCCACCACAAAAAATAGTTATATTTTGATCTTTATACTGTGCTTTTGTGTAATTCATAAAGTGGATATTTTCAATTTCCTGTGCATAATCAGGTAATTGATCAGCGAGGAGTTTTCTTGCCTTTGGCCCTTGTACGGCAATTAATGAATGATCATCCAGTAAAATGACAGTCGCAACATCTTCTAGGATGTTTTTAATCGCTGCAAGATCGACATCTTTCCTCGACGCATTTACAACAATGTTCAATAAATTATCTTTGTCCTGATTATCATCATGTGGACGACAAATAATTAGATCATCAATAACACCGCCATTTTGATTTAATAAAACATTATATTTCATTTGCCCCGGTGCAAGCGTTGAAAAGTCACATGGGAAATGAGGAGAAAGTTTCGCAATTATGTCTTCATATGTGGTTTTACTATCCTTAGCAAAGATCTTCATCTGTCCCATATGTGATACATCAAACAGGCCACAGTTTTCTCTTGTAGTTAGGTGCTCATCAATGATACCTGTGGTGAAATTAATTGGCATTTCATATCCACAAAATGGAACAAATTTACCACCAAATTTCTTGGCCAGATCATATAGTTTAGTTCTTTTCATTACTTCCCTTACTTATCTTATAAAAATACAACTTGTTGTACCATGGGCATAAAGCTTTTTACTTTCTTGTCCAATTATGGTTCCAGTTGCCGTAGCTATTTTCCTACCTCTATGTAATATTTTTCCATTGGCGACAAGTGTTTCACCATTTTCTTTTACTGATTTAACAACATGTACTGAATATTCCAACGTTGTATAAAATTCGCCAATTTCTAATGTTGAATGAATTGAACAGGCCATAGCTGAATCGAGTATCGCACCATACCATCCCCCATGAACCGTTCCAAGAGGATTAAATGCATTAAATTTAGGATTCCCATGAAAATTAACTTCGCCATATTTTGCATCGGCGAGTACAAAGTTTAATGTTTTTGCAATTGGAGGTGCAGGAAATTCACCGGAAATCATTTTATTTAAAAACTCTAATCCGTTGACCGACCCTAATTGTTCTTTCGTTAATAATTCCGAAGAATTCTCAGCAAAATACATCAATTTTTACTTTCTCAAATTTGTAAATATGATTAGCAAAATTTTGAGATAATTACACCATTATTTTTATTTTTTAGCCAAATTTTATTTTATATTTTTTCTTTAATTTATGTTTGGCAATTTTTACTTGAATGAAGATGATTCTTTCAATTGATTTTTTTGGTTTTTTTGCAAAAATCCAAAATAAGTAAATTAAAGATATATATATTATCATACCTAAAATTATATTTAACATGACCACAATGACTAGTGGCAAGAAAACAAGCAAATATGGCTTTAGAAAAGTTAAAATTAAAAACATACATAATGCAGCAGAAAGTGATCTTTTTATAACAGTAAAATAATCAATCATTTTACCAGATGATATATCTTTATATATTTTTATAGATATTAGCATCTGAGCTAACCAGCTAATAATAATCCCAGCAAAAGCACCCATAAAACCAAAATACTGTCCGCCCAGGATGATCAACATAATTTTTAATACTAAGACCAGTGATTCACGCCACAAAATACTATAAAATTTTCCATTAGCCATTGCAAAAGATTGTGTACCTGCGGTTAAGGCGTGTAATGCCAATATTGGACCCATAAATACAATTAGCCGCCCTGCTTCCTTCCATTTGCCATCAAATAAAACAATCGTTAAATCCTGCCCGATAATTGCAAGTCCAAAACCAATTGGTAATAAAATAATTCCATAACTCTCTACTGATCTCAAAAAGACTTCTTTCAATAATTCCTTCTTATGGTTTACTTTTACTAATCCTGAAAATACTGATTCAGATATTGCCATTGCAATATCAGCGATTATCAACCTGCTTATTCGTCTTGCGATATAAAAGATCCCAATATCTGAAACCATAACCACCATAGGCAATAATAAAATTTCTACCTGTATAGAGAGACTGCCAATGATCGACATAAGAAAATACCAAATAGAGTATTTTTTTATCTGCTTATAAGATGCCAAGGAAAAACGCCATTTGAAACCATATGTAAACCCCGCATAAAGTGCCCGCACAAAGAACTCGGCTAATTGACCAAGAATAATTGCATAAAAATTCTTATATATTACGGCAAAAAATATCCCGGTTGAAACTGATGCTAGTTTTGCAAATATCTCTGCACGAAAAGCATGTCCAAATCGAAGGTCTCTTTGAAATGTTGCAAATCCTGGATGTACAAGACCTGCTAATATGCATGTAATGGCAAGAATATAAAATGGTTCTCTTGACGGGATCTGTGGGAAAAAATCCATCAAAAGCCCCGAAAAGGCCAAAATCATGAACGCATTTAAAAATGACATTGCCAGCCATTGAGTGGCAACTGTATCAATATAATCAGGGTCATTTCCACGGTAAATAACTACCAAATTCACACTATCGGCTATTGTTATTGACCTTGCAAGAATCCAAATAGAGAGAAGTATCGCCGCAATACCAAAGTTTGTATCATCAAGATATATTAAAAGACAAAAAGTAGATATCAGGCCAATGATACGACTGCTAAAAATCCCTATATAGAATAGGAGCGCACCCTTTATTATTCTTTTGGCAAGATGCTTTTCATCGTTATTATTTTCATTTGCCATTATTTTCTTTGCTTATTCTCACTTATTGCTTATTGATTATTAGATAAATCAATTGTAACCAGTTTTTCATTAATAATGATTAAACAATTAATCGGATCCAAAGTAATATTATGGCCTATTTAACCCCCCATCTCCAAATTATGATTGACGCGGCTAATCTTGCTGCAAAAGCCCAAAGAAAATTCTTTTATCAAACGCATGATTTTAAAGTCGAAAAAAAAGGGCCAGCAGATTTTGTAAGCGAATGCGATAAGGAATCAGAAGAAATAATTGTCAAAGAACTTATCTCAAAAAGACCTACCTATGGCTTGGTGATGGAAGAAGGCGGAGAAGTCAAAGGCAAAGATAATTCCAACCGTTTTATAATTGACCCAATTGATGGGACAACAAATTTCATAAGAAAAATCCCAAGTTTTTGTATTTCTATTGGACTTGAACGTGACCGCAAACCATATGCTGGCGTAATATATAATCCAATAACCGATCAGCTTTTCTATGCTGAACAGGGATTCGGGGCATATCTTAACCAACAAAGGATAAGAGTTTCGAAAACAGATAAGCTTGATATGTCTATATTGGCTACTGGTCTACCGTTTAAAGGGCATAATAACAGTAATATTGAGCATTTAACAACGATTGCCAATCAAACAGCAGGGATAAGACGATTCGGCTCTGCGGCACTTGATCTTGCGATGGTTGCATCGGGCAATTTTGATGGGTTTTGGGAATATTCACTTAAATCTTGGGATATAACCGCAGGTATAGCGATCCTTACCGAAGCGGGTGGTTTGGTTGATATTATTAAAAACCATGATAATCCTAATGACGAGAAAAGGGCCCATTTGAACGGAAATATCCTTGCATCAAATGGACATATTCATCAAGAATTACAAAATTTACTAAAATAAATTAAATTTTCTTTATTACGGCACTAAGTAGTGATTTATTTACAGGTTTAACATAATCTGTTTTGACATATTTACCGGAGGGGAAAATGTCAAAAAATCTGGGTAGAAGTGTCGATTTTACTCCACCGACAACATATTTATTAGTAATGCTTACATTCATAATGATTTGTGGGTTTATTGTATATTCAATTTCACCAATTGGCCCCGCAGATAATGAATTATTGCTAAATGCCTTTATGGCCAACCAATATCTTAATGGATTGATTATTGGTGTATTGCTTTTCGGTGTAATTTTCCATTTTAGGCAAGTAATAAGCATTTACGCCAATTTGTCTTGGATAAGGTTTTTCAGAGAAACAATAAATCCCAAAAATGCAAAATTCCCAAGAGCACCATCATTAATAAGACCAATGAGTAATTTGCTTATTGATGCGGATCAAAAAGGTGATTCATTAAACACATTCACAACCCAAGCAATCTTAGATTCGACAGCCACCCGTATCGACGAAGGACGTGAATTTGGAAGATATGTAGGAAGTCTTTTAATGTATCTTGGCCTGCTTGGAACTTTTTGGGGATTATTAATCACCATAAATGAAATCACTGGACAATTAGGAAGCTTTCCCGTTGATAGTGACGGCGAACTTATAGCAAGCCAGCTATTAGACAAATTTTCAGGTCCGCTCTCCGGTATGGGAACTGCATTTTCGTCCTCATTATTTGGGCTTACAGGATCAGTATTAGTTGGCTTCCTCGATTTACAATCATCATCAGCCCAAAATAAATTTTATACCGACCTCGAAGAGTGGCTTAGTATTATTACGAAAACTAATTTATCCTCTAATGAGCTTCATGACGATCAACAGGATTTGAAATCTATTATAAGTTATTCAATCGAAGAATATTTTAGAAATAATAACAGTACAACTTCGTCACTTAAAGCGGATAAATTACCATCAGTTTTACCAAAAAAGTAAAATCATGAGAAGAAGCAAAAGAAATACAAAACATGATCATTTGTGGGCAGGATTTGTTGATGCACTTTCAACACTCTTGCTTGTTTTAATGTTTCTTTTATCTATATTTTCTCTTTCCCAATATACACTTTCACAAACAATAAAAACACGTGATAAACAGATTGGCACCATAGAGAATGAAAAGGTAAGTTTACTTTCAAAAAATAGTCAGCTCAATGATGTTAATTCAACATTGAATGAGGAAAAGGATAACTTACTGACCTCTATTGATGATTTTCGGAATGCACTTTTAGAAAAAAATGAAGTTATTACCAATGTAAGTGACCAATTAACAATTGCTAAAACCGATATTGAAAACCAAAATTCAATAAATGAATTACAGGCCATTGAAATTGAAACAAACCAAATAATCATTACACAATTAGAAGATGACAAGGAAAACCTTAGTAATAAAATTGATGAAAATAATAAAGAAATCGGTGAATTAGGAACAAGAATAGTTTCCTTACAAACGAATAATAGCGATCTGAAAAACAAAAACAACCTTTTGAAAGATGATATAAAGTCATTGGAACAATCAAGTTCTTTTGCACTTGCTACGGCCAGCTCGAAATTCTTTGAAAAACTGGTCGAGACCATTGGGAACAGAGACGACGTACAAATTTCAGGTGACCGTTTTGTCTTTGCAAGTGATATATTTTTTAATCCGTGCTCTGATCAAGTTCAACCACAGGCCGAACAATCACTTGATCAACTTGCTATTGCAATCAATGAAATATCAAAAACAATTGCAACAGAAATCGATTGGGTCCTAAGGATTGATGGGCATGCCGATGCCACCGTGCTTAGCCCTGCTTGCCGTACAAAGTTTAAAAGTAATCGTGCACTTTCATTGGCGAGAGCCCTTGCGGTTGCTGAAAGCCTCGTCATACGAAATGTGAATGAAAACAACCTTCTTGTTGCGGGTTACGGGGAATTTAAACCTTTGATCAATGCAGGTGATGAACAGTCACTTGCAAAAAACAGAAGAATTGAATTTAAAATAACAGACCGGTAATATTAAATTACATTCTTATAAAAACAAATAATCCAGATAAAAATAACAAAGCCCATGTCAAGGCATATCCATGATGACGATTATGAACAGGATCAAGATTTTCATTTAAAGTTAGATCATCAAAACTATCCGAGTTTTCGGAATTCTCGTCCTTTTTAAAACCAACCAATTGCAGGTAAAATTCGGTATCTAACACATCATTTATTTTCAGTTCACTTTGAAAAATCGAAATAAAATCCTTTGAATATATTTCTCTTTTTTCAAGATTAGTTTTTGCACTGATAGCTTTTGAAAACTTTGAATATTCTTTAAATTTATGAATGAAAAATTGACCATTTATCTGTTGATTAAAATATTTTTCAATTTCAGAAATCTTATCTTCCTTAAATCCAATATTCACAGCCATTAATTTATTTTCATCATCACATCTGGATGCAAGGACAATAATATCATTTCCTATTAATTCCTTACTGCGTGTAAATAAATATAGTGGTTGGTATTCTTTGATTGTTAAGCAGAAATTATATTTTTGACATAATTTACTTTTATCATAATCGCCTGAAAGTTTTTCATTATCAACCGACAAATTTTCACAATTTTGATCAAGCTGTTGTAAAATACCCTTCTTCCATTCGGCACGTTGCATCTGCCAAACGCATAATGATAGGGGTAAAATTAAAAGGATAAAAAGAAAAATTTTTGACTTTTTCATCAAATTATTTTTCTTCCTTCATATTTAAATAATCATAGTAAAAAATAATATATCTAAGTGGTCTAAGGATGATTAATGAAAATATCACCGTAAAGGCCAGCCCAGCTATTAAAATAGGAATGTTTTCCCAAAAAAGAGAATATTTTAAATATAGTACAAGTATAAATGAAAATGTTCCAACAAAGAACATTGCAAAAACCGCAGGGGCATCGCCAATATCATTATTATGCTCATATGAACAATTTGTGCAAACGTCTTTTATCTTAAGCCATTTTTCAAAAATACTTACACCTTCACAATGAGGACAGTTTTTTGCAAATAACAAAGATAAGAATGGCTTTCTCTGTTTAGTCTTTTCCATGAAAATCAACCTTTTTAAGCGAGGTAACCACCATTACCAAGAACATATATAAGGAAGAATAAGAATAACCAAACAACATCAACAAAATGCCAATACCATGCAGCACATTCAAAACCAAGATGCTTTTCCTTGGTTACTTGTCCCCTTAATACACGCACAAGACACACAGCTAAGAAAATTGTTCCAATAAGAACATGCGCACCATGAAAACCCGTTGCCATAAAGAATGGTCCACCATAAGCATCATTTCCAAATGAGAATAATTTATTATTCAATGCTTCATAATATTCTACAGCTTGGAAGCCACTGAAAATCACTCCCAGTACGATTGTAATTGCTAATCCCCAGATCAAACCTTTGCGGTCATCTTCTAATAATGCGTGATGTGCCCATGTAACTGTGGTCCCGGACATTAATAGTATAAAAGTATTTAATAATGGGACACCCCATGGGCTTAGTGTTTCTTTACCAATAGGAGGCCATGTACCACCTGTTATATTATGTAATGTAGCTTTACCAATTTGTATTAAATTTCCATCAGCATCGGTTAATGCCTGTCCATTTGCCATTAAAACTTCGCCACCAAAAGCATCAGGAAAAACTGCAGCATTTATAAAGGCCCAGAACCAACCGACAAAGAACATTACTTCGGAAAGAATGAATAAGGCCATACCATAACGTAAGCCAAGTCTGATTGTTTTTGTGGTGTTCTCATTTCTATTACTTTCGGCTACGACATCATACCACCAGCCAAATGCAGAAGATAATACAAGTAGTAAACCAGCATAAAAGAAATATGGACCCTTAAGACCCCAAAGTGGAGCGCTATCGGACACCATCCATATTACTGCACCAAAGAGCATAAAGCCCACAGCAAAAGATGAAAAAATTGGCCAAACACTTGGATTTACAAGATGATAATGATGCTTAACTTCGTTACTTGCCATTATATTTCTTTCTCTGATTAAATTCTTATTATACTTTTATCAATATGCACAATATTTGCAAATATCTTATATAAAAACAATATATTTTCTAGTTAACAAACAAAAAAATATTATTTTTTTCTTTTACTTCACTCTTTTACCCGATGAAACAAATAAGATAAGACAATTGATGACGTATCATCAAGATATTTATCCTTTTCCATTTTTGGATCAACAAAATAATATACCGGCAATTTTAATGTTTCATTACCTTGGATGGTCATTTCTTCGAAACAGAAGCAATTTATTTTCGTAAAATATTTTCCTGCTTTTGCGGGATTGACATTATAGCTTGCGATAAGTTTTATTGGTTCAGGACTTAAATTTTCGACAAAATAATATACTATTTGGGCCTGACCGATATTTATGGTCTGTTCCAATCTTTCTGCTTTGAAAATTATATCCAAATCATTATCTTGATTGGCATCGAAAATTATTTTAATTTTTCTTTTGCTGATATCATCGGGCGGTTTCTCGCCCTTTTTTGTTGTACCACCCCAGCCAGTTATAGAACAAAAAGTCTGGTAAAGGGGAACTGATAAAAATCCCATTGCAAGCATAAACAAAACTATTGCGACGACCATCTTAACGGTTTTCTTCTTGCTTTTCTGATTTTTATGAGTGGGATTATTCATATTATAAACATATGTGATTTTTCACTAGAGGAACTTATCCAAAAATATATCGGCAATTATCATCAAGAAAATCATAAATAAAAATATGATGGAAAAGAGGAATAATTTCCTTGCATATACTAAATTAGTTTTATGTAAAAATAACTTTGTTGCCAAATATATATAAATTGCTCCACCGATTATGGCCCAAAGATTAAAGAACTTTCCGAATATTGATGTAAATGAAATATACACAACAAAGGATATCAAAATGATTGAATATAATAAAATCTGGAAAATTGTTTTATCATTCCCCCATATATCAGGTGCCATAGGTATGCCTGCTTTTTTATAATCACCATCCATATATAGGCATAAAGCCCAAAAATGCGAAGGCGTCCAAATGAAAATAATCATAGCCAAGTAAAATGGAGTTATGGCAAATAAAGAACCGCCCACTGATAACCATCCAATAATCGGGGGCATAGCACCGGCCAAACCACCAATGACAATATTTTGAACTGTGGATGGTTTAAGCCATAATGTATATATGCAGACATAGAACCAAATGGTAAATGCCAAGAATAACATCGCTAATAAATTCCCTGCTAGATAGATTAGTATTAACGAAATAAGGGAACAGATAGAAGCAAAGATAAAAGCATGCATTTGCTTTATATGCCCCATTGGTATTGGTCGTGATTTCGTCCGGCGCATTAATTTATCAAGGTTCATTTCAATCGCCATATTAAATGCACCAGCAGCGCCAGCCCCAAGGAATATTGCGAAAAGACAGATGAAACCATTTAAATCAGGCATTCCCTTGTTGGCACAAATCATACCGACAAAGCCCGTAAAGGCATTTAGCCACATCACTTTTGGTTTTAATAAAATGAAATAGTTATTTAAATTAAATAGAAACTTACTCATACTCTGTATAAATCCTATTTATTAATTAAAGTGCGCAAATTTAATACGATCTTATTCACAAGGTGCATTTTTGCTATTGAGTAATCAACCTCTAAGTCAATATTATCAATGTCCTTATGATATTCATCAACTAGTGTACTATTTTCGATTACCCAAATATCAATTGATTTCTCTATTGGAGTTTTCTTATTTACAATCTTTTTCAGAATTAAATAAATAATATGTGCCCTAACAGATTTGAATTCGTCAAAGAGCATGAATTTTACCCTTTTCTCAAAAACGCTTTCCAAAGTTGATTGATCAAAATAACTTTGAATAAGATAAAAATCAAAAATGTCAGAGATTTTGTAAAAAGCTTCAAATGTTTTATCGACCGAAAGATCAAGACTTTGTGAAATATGAACTATATCAAGAACATTTTTTAATAATAAAACAGATGTTATTTCTTTAGTAATTTCTTTTGGCAGTCCTTGGGCATCCCAATAATTTATGATATTGTTATTTCCAAATTTTTCTTTTGAAAAATTAGTTTTAATATATTTTTTAAGCTTTTCAACATGGGGCGAGATATTACCAATAATTTCACCCATGCTTGTATTATCACTACAAATAAATGCATTTGGAATGAATGATTTTTCAGCATTTGAAAAATAAATTATTTTTTCAGTAAGCAGTGAAGTAATAAGTTGATATATTTTTGTCTGCATAGAACTTTGAATTTTAAAATCATGTTTATCAGTTACAAATATTAGACCATCCATTTTCACAATTTGCTTGGCAATATAATAGGATTTAAATATGAAATTTAAATCCATATTATAGTCTTCTTGCATTCTAAAGACGAAGCTAATGCCCATAGTTTCAACAAGATCATTTACCAATTTTGTTGCAATAATTTCTTTTTTCAATCTGTGTGAATGAATTTCGTCCTTATACTTATGTAATTTCTTGGGAAAGTATTTAATACATTCATCAAAAAGCAATTCATCTGTTAATATTTGTTCATTGGAAAGTTTTTTGATCAAATCGTTTTTAATATAGGCAAATAAAACGGCAAGTTCAGGCCGAGTTAAATATTCATTTGATGCT
>JAXGGS010012344.1:8299-23941 GCA_035585475.1 Armandia brevis | reverse complement strand
AAAGATTTGACATATTCTCTCCCTATCCTATTTTATCTTCGCGTATGCTCTCGCCACATTTAGTTTCACGTTACATTCTTGTTGATGATGTGGGATAGGTTATGGTTATCCTCAGTTGCTATAGTAACCGGGCTTAATGAAACATAATGAAAACCTAGTAAATAGCCTCGATAGAAAAGGTTTATAGCAGCCACAATGCAGCTCACTTTCAAATTACCTTGATCAGATACAGAATAGCTAATGAAATGTGCTTTGTCTGAGATCCAATGTATATTGTATTTTGATGAAATATTTCAGACATGGCTTGGTTAGCAACCACCTTGGCTATGATCGGGAAGTTTTTCATCTCTGCATCGTTTGCTATAATTTATGTGGTGTCTGCTGAGGTTTATTCAACAGTTATTAGACAAGTCGGTGTGGCCACGGGTTCTTTCTGCGCTCGCGTTGGCGGCCTGGTGGCTCCGTATGTGGGTTTACTGGTAAGTTAGAAGCATACAGTAAAAGAAACACAATTAGAAAAGCTCACATATATAAAATAGCTTTAGCTCCTCATTTCTTTGAACTACGTTTTACAAGTGTGTTGCTACGAACAGGACAAGCACGGCTCGTGGGTGCCGATGGTGATATTTGGTAGCACCTCAGTTCTAGCTGGTCTGTTAGCACTGGCCTTTCCCGAAACTAAGGATAAAAAACTGCCAGAAACCTTGGAAGAAGGGGAAAAGTTCGGCCTAGAGTAAGTACCCGATGACCCTATAAATTGTGATAATTTTTTACGGAGCGCCTACTCATTTATCTCGGGTAAAATAACACTAACACTTCCTATCTTTTCATTACAACGACCAGATGTAAGTATGTATTCATTTATTTTCAATTCCAGGGATCTGAAGGGTTATGAATCTGAGAAAGGGGTTAAATCCATCGAAGAAACGGGAAAGGCCTGGGATGGAATGCAGGGAGGAAAAGATAATCGCGGGTTTACGGAAGAGATAGGAGTTCGACTTTAACATTACTGTTAAATTGCACGCTTGGTAGATACGCAAAAGACGAGAAAAAAAACATATGAACAAGTGAATTGGTCCTGCAGGTTTTGAACTTAGTGGCATGCATATTCAACGTTCATGTAACAAACTGAATTAAAACTTAGATCTTCTTTTTCATACAATATTTATTCCATAGTTCCACATCGACATATATGTCTAACTATAATTGTTTAGCGTTATGAGCGTAATAACTTAGTGATTATAAATAAATGAATTAAGAGCGACTTATTGTACAAGCAGAATAAAATTAAGCAAAGCAATCTGTAAAATCAAAATACAGCATCTACTCAATAGGTCAACATCAATGCATTGTGTAATGCAATGACGTATATTACTAGTATAATGGGAAGGTATATCTAGGCATATTGGAGTTTAGAAGGTATTTGCGAGGCTGAAAATGCGTTTGTATGCTTTACAAAATACCAAACACGTAATAAATAACATAACATTTCTCTATTAAAATCCTTCTTTAAAATTACATGTACATTCAACTTCAACACGTGTGGCGGAGTGCTGATCAGGCTAAAGTTTACCCTACTGGACCATTAATAATTGTCTGTTTCTAGGATTGTACACACAAAAAGTACTCGGTTCTAACAGTATCAACAGTCATACAGTTAATTTTATAATCAATGTCGTGGAAAAAGTCCTCACAAAATTTACTGGGCTACAATTGCTTATTCCAAATGCCCAGCATAATCTACATTCAATAATACAAAACGTCAAGCACACTACTTCACTGACGTCCACACATGAACAAGTATACTACCTTCACGTTTGTTAGTAGTACGAGGCTTAATCCTCGGGTCATCTGTTAACAGGCGGCGTCCATTTCAAGCAAGCGCCATCAATCTGACGGGGCTCCGATCTGCCCTTCTTTTTCTTCAAGAATTCATCGATCAAGTCCTGTTTTAAGGCAATTCAAAATAAATATGTAACAATTGTGTCTATAGAAGAGTCAATAAAAAAATAACACGAGTTCGTTTAATTGATGAATGTGTCAGGAAGTCTGCCTACCTGTCGTTTTAGGACCAGATGTTTGCCTTTCCAGTATTTAAGCATACCGAGCGCTTGTAAAGTGCTCACGATGTCATTGGCATTCACAGCTGTTTCCGTGCTGAGATCTGAAGAACACGAACATATAATTAAAACTGCCCAATGTCAGAAGCGACAGAAACGTGCTGACGAGTCACATATCTATTTAAGCACTATTGTTTGCTACCTTTGATGCTGATTTCCCTGCCCTTGTAGATATGCAGGTAGTTAAGCAGCACATCTTTCCAGTAACTTCTGTAACTGATCAGACCTAAATCTGATAGCGGACGTTCGGGAGATCCTATCTTTTCCTCTACTCTACTGAGTAGGTAACCTGAAACAAATTACAAAATCGTTACCACTAGATACCTAGAGAAACGAGTTAGATAAGTTCTATCCTTAGGAGACCACAGACTGGACATAAGTATGAAATCTTACTGAAATCAATCAGCATCTTTCCGAATCCCATCCTCATGTACATGGGTAGTGTAAGAATACATGACACGTTATAGTTGAGGAACGATTGTTTCTCCTTGGAGAAATATCCAACCATGTGACATCCGTGTGTGTCTGATTCGGTCATGACGTAAAACAGGAAAGGTTCTACGTCATAGTATAACGTCTTGTGATCTAAAAACAGCTTGGCAAGTAGACACAGGTTCTGGCAATAAATCTGAGGAAAAAGAACAGTTAATAAGAAAACTGCAACCACGACAATATGATTTAATCTATGTGTGCACAACTGCACATAATAACTACCGGGTATGTCGTGTGTTTAATGGTCATTGCCTTCGTACCTTATTTTTCTTTCCATCAACTTCAAAGACAGAAATGGTTCCCTTTCGGTAAATTTCGTCTCCTGGTGGATGCCGCCAAACACATTTGGCCTGTGGTAAAAGCAAATATTACTCATTCTTATATTAAATGGTTGAAATGCGATGGAATATATTCCTTTACTTATGGTGTACTAAAAAATGGTATTAGTTACGCTTATACTTACGGCGTGTCTGCGAGCTATAATAGCGGTCTTCATGTATTTCAAACAATATTCACATATAAACAGCTTGGGGAGACGCGCGTACTCCTCTGGGTAAGGTGACGCGTACCACGTGTCCATCTCATACTTGCCCATCTCTAACTTCTTTATACGATACTGGTGATTCTCACTCAGCTGGTAATGAGTGTTCATTTCGTATTCCTGCAAGTCAAATGTAACAATAGTATATCTACATTACGCCTTTGGGGAGTATATCTTGATGACACAGATACAGTACATGGTGACCGTCAATTTTGAAAATTAATCCCTAAACCAATCTACGTTTTAGTTAAAATGAGTCCGGTCAATCTAATTAAATAATTAGTACAAATTCTGTCAAAGTAAATATAAAAAAAAGTAAAACATTAGAGTGATAATATTCTTACTTGATTATTGCACGCTATCGCCTTGGCCTCTTGGAACAGTTTCAGATCGTATTTAGAGGTTAAACCTTTTAACAAAGGCTCCTTGCTGTGCTCAAACTGTTCCTTATGTTCTCTCATCTGTTCCTTAATTTCTTCGGTTATTTCAGTTCTCTTCTTGCGTTCCTCTTGTACCTTTTTCTTGTGATCTTTTTGTTCACTTGTGGCCCTTTGCCTTCTCAGGTCTGGTTTCTCTTCTGCTTGTAGTCTCCTTTTTTCTTCTTCCTTTCTCTCACGTTCTTGGAATCTTACCTAATACAAATTACGAAATGATGATAAAATCTAATGATAGTTTTTGCACCAATGTCTAAATTATAAAAGTATCCAAATGTACCTTGCAGTCATCTGCACACATATTGTGATATAATGGACATGCCGATATCGTCCTATGTGTGTCATGTCGTCCAGTGATATGCCCTGCAAAATTAGCATCATAGGTTGTAGCAAATGAAGCCCAAATCTTTGATTTGGAAAGATTATCATCATAACGAACGTGTTGTGGAATGATAATGAGCTCCCCAATCGATGAATTACCTTTGGAATCACATCCTGGTAGAGGACAACGACCAGATTCTCCCGCGTACTTCATTGCCTCTTCAGCAACAACTCGGGCTGCCCTCCTCTCCATGCCATAGTCCACGGGGAGATCATCATTAGCTGTCGAAGCGGCATCCTTCTTGATTTTGTTCTTGTCATCCTTGGCTTTTCCTTTGCCTTTGGCAGATGGTCCTTTACCCTTAGGACCTTTGGTTCTCGTTACTCTAGTTTCAGGCTCTGGTGTTGTATCTTTATTTTTCTCAGCCTTTTTCTCTTTTTCTTTCTCTTTTTCTTTCTCTTTTTCTTTATCCTTCTCCTTTTCTTTACCCTTTTCCTTCTCTTTTTCTTTGTCCTTGACGTTTACTTTTCTCTTTTTGTCCGGTGGCGTTTTCATTTCCTCTGAAAATGACGATGATTTGTAGAATAAAACGAACGATTAAGACAGTAGTGCACGCTACACGTCGGAATTCAGGTTAACAACAAAGACATGAAGATGTACAGTACTTTCTACTTGATACAGTTATACTACACACGATGCACCGTATGTATCACTTAAATTCGTAATAAATGATACTGATCTTCGTTCTTTATATGAATAATGAAAAAGGGTTGGTATCTAAGGATGAAACCGTTCGTGTTTCAATACAAAAGGGGAGTGATTTAAGTCCAAAATTGGAACCCATGTGGTGCTCCCCTCCCTTGGTCAAGAGTGAGGCGTCTGTGGTGTGACCAGGTAAGCGGAGTGTTTTATAGAAGGGTGGCTTTGCGTCGGCGGTCTCGCCGAGGGAATAAAAATCATTCCCTCGGCGGTCATGGATTTAAATGCAATTAGTGACGGATGATCGCCGACGCAAAGACTCCCTAACCCTAATAAATCATATCGAGATTCTCACCTGCGAAACTTTGCCTAGTGGAACGACGAGTGCTTCGTTTCTTGAACTCTTCATCGCTGTCCTCGCTGGCACTAGAAGGTGGAGACTCCGAAACTTCGGGTTCAGACTCACGGGTGCTGACGGCTCTCTGTACAAAATGCGAATGTTCACGTTAAACTACATGTACATACACATCTCTGATGTAAATGCATAGTAAACATTTGTAAACAAATCAAACCATTTCTGTCAAGAACCAGATATCAACCAAGGATCGTGCTACAGTAACACCTAGCGCACGCGTCTTATAACACTACAAAGGACATATTTGAGGGCAGATCGCGACAGTAGGAACTGCTGCGCAAGTGGCATAAATTCCCCATGAAAATTAATCATCAGAGAGATGCTGAGCGATAATATAAGATATTGTCACGCGGATAAGACGAGTTTACAAAGATTGCAGCACTAATTCATCATAACTTAATTCAAAACAGTACCTTGCGCTTTGGCATATTGCCTCCACAAATATGGATCCAGATAATTTACGATTGATACGATATTTTTAACATTTCCGATCGGAAATTCGATCCCTACGGCCGTTGGAAAAAGCGAACGAGAAACTCCGAGAGTTCAGACGTGAACGTATAAAACCAAATCCAAGATGGCGGCCGCCAAACTATTTTCTGCATTTGTCAGTCGAAATTCTTACAAATTTGCAAAATTGGGCGATGCAAACACGCAACAAATTAGAAAATTAGCATCCAGAACTCCTTTAGGCCCCAAAGTAAAGTATTTGGAGCGTGCAAATGGCAACAAGATTGCTTACAGGCAAGTTGTTAGTAAGAACACTAACAACTTACCGGGAGTGGTTTTCTGCTCGGGCTTTCAGTCAAACATGAATGGTGTGAAAGCAATGGCAATAGAAGAATACTGTAGACAAAAGGATCTTTCGTATGTCAGGTAATTATGTAAACAGAAATCATGAGTATTTAATGACGGGGTGATTCTCAAATTCATTAGAGACAATTTTGAAGGCCGGGATATGAAATTTAATCTGATTTTTACTTTAAATTTGTTGTTTCCCTGGACTCATGCATGATGATATTCTCCTGTATATCTAATTGCTGCTTTAGTAATTCCACTCCAATGAAGTTATCTTACATAATGTAGTTATGCACGAACGTACCATTATAGGCGGTTGTCATCAGAAGTATGGGCCACGTTTACATGTTCTGATATGCGTTTCAGATTCGATTATCAGGGCTGTGGACAGTCAGATGGAGATATAAGAGAGATGACTCTTACTGACTGGAAAGGGGATATGATGTCTATCCTTGACCAGATAACTGCTGGGCCTCAAGTATGTCGTCTATTACGTCTAAACAACAAGTACAGCATATAATTGTACATGTTGTAATTGTGATTCCCTCTCGCGTGGTCCGTTATGTTAGAGCTGCAATCGTGTCATCACCTTAGTGAAATTGGATTAAAAACTGCCTCAGGCGTACTTCGGTCTTTGATCTACACTTCTCTCGCCACCAAAAGACGCTCAAGTCTTAACTTGACTTAGAAAAGAAATGTATATCCTATACCTGTTGATTATTTGCCATTTTGGTCAGGCATCTTATCTGTAGGATAAATAAAGTCCTATCTCATAAGCGGACACGCTAACTCCTCACTGCAATAACATCAAATGGGATCATGGAATCATGGTGAATTTAACTTATCGAGGTTAAAAGCCAAATGGGGTCATGGAATCATATTGAACCTAACTTATCGAGGTTAAAAACACTACGTTATTTATTTCATTGATTTGCCAAAATCCTATGGGTTTCTTGTTTCATGATTGTGAAGTTACATGTGTACTCATATCAAGTTCAGCTCAATCCAATCGCATATTTAAAAGTGCATTGTAACAAAGAATGTTATATTTTCATCCAGGTTATGGTGGGATCAAGTATGGGCGGTTGGCTGATGTTGTTTGCAGCCATGGAGAGACCTCACAGAATCCACTCCCTCGTTGGCATTGCTACAGCAGCTGACTTCCCCACCAGAGGATTCACTTCTTATCCCCAACAGGTGAAAATCGAATTTCTTATCAGACATCTGTGTACATATTCATCCCAAGACCGCTTGGAAACAGCCACTTCTTCAACTATAGGTTGAAAATTGTGCCTGAAATTTAAAAAATTATCTTTTTAGGTCCAAGATGAAATTGAAAGGGAAGGAGTGGCTGTTTACAAACGAGAGGATTTCACATATGTTCTAACTAAAAAATTCCTCGAGGATGCAAAGAAACATGAAATTCTCAGCTTAGATAATATCCCCATCACTTGCCCCGTGCGTCTTCTACATGGGATGACTGACGAGACCGTCTCGTGGGACTGTTCGCTCCAAATAGCTAAGAAGCTATGGAGCTCAGATGTTCACTGTTTATTCAGAAAAGCAGGAGATCACAGATTTTCACAGCCTGATGATATTGAGCTGTTATTCGAGATTCTTAATTATCTCGTTTTCGGGGCCGAAGAGATGCAAACTTTGGCCCTCAAGAGTTGGAAATCATATTCTGTTTATGAAATGCCCGATCATCTCGTTGCCAAAGATAAAGTCATCCGAAAGTATTAACGCACCCACACTTTACATCCGATATTGATTTTATCCTTTATTTATCATTTTACAGCTACAGCTTTTATGCTCGCGTGTCTTGTTTTAAACTCTGATAGATGTGATTATTATTGCTATCATAGGTCCACGACCAAATAGAACACGAAGGCTTGGCCCTAGTAACCGAAGGTGATTACACGTACGTACTAACCAAGCGTTTCATGGACGATGCCAAGAATCACACGCTAACTGAAAGCGAGGACCTGCACATAACCTGCCCCGTCCACCTCCTACACGGCCTGCACGACGAAGTGATACCCTACCAGAACTCTGTGGAGCTCGCGCAGAAGTTGTTCACCCAGGACGTGCAGGTGGTGTTCAGCAAGGCCGGCGATCACCACTTCACCCAGGCGAACGACATCCAGCTGGTGTTCGAGACGCTCGATCTGCTGGTGTTCGGGGCGGGGGACGTGAGGGAGCTGGCTATCACAAGCTGGTCTTCTGTTTCTAGGTATCCAAACCCAGACTTTCAGGCCGATGATCCTACTAATAATTACCAAACTTTCCACTACAGGAAGGGCTAAACTAATATATACCCATACCCACACTACTGAACGGCTAGAGAAGTATTACTGAAACGCGAATTTTTTGATTTATCATGGCTTACTTAGTCTATGGTCATAACTTAATATTGCAATGTATTTGATGATAATATGGATCTCGTTTGTATTTATTTTTATATAATTCGCGTGCTTATGTTTCCCCTTGCTCAACATCGTTTACGTAGAAGTGTTGTGACTATTGCTTACCGGTACATATGATTTATCCCAGAACTAGTCTCATACTACACCAATGGTATTTACTGTAATATCTTACTAATTTACACGATCTTTTACTTAAACTGGTTCTGGTTTTCGGCTTCTATGTTTGAGCTGTGTCAATCGAAATTGTAGATATAATATTCAGATATCAGAAGTTCTAAAAAGTTGTACGAATTTATGAATCAGGCATTCATGGTAAATATACATTTTATACGGTGCTAGGACGGTACATGTACACGATTATGTTTGTGTTATTTGAATAAAGAAATGAAACATTTTTATACAAAGATGATGGTTTATTATATATAATAAATATACAATTAGCTTTGATGTATTTAATATACAGAAACATGAGGTACATTTTGCACTTGTTTAATGTATTCTGATAGCTGTGCTCGAAGTGCTATCTCGACAGATTTACAGTTTGGTAGCTATGTCCGTTTTAAGATTTATAAATTTTCATCATCATATGTTTTGTTAAACATGAGCAAAATCGCAAATTAAACGAGCAAAGAATTACCTTCAAGTATATGAATAGTCATGCATTTGTACCTTGATTGGTTGTAATTTCGAGCTGATTTATAAATATTGAATTTTGTTTTGACGATTCGCTAACTATCTACACATGGTATTTACTGATACAAAAAGACATGCTATCTGACATCTATTATCAACTAAACATGCCACTCCAGGCCATACGTACATGTAAAATCATACACACCTAGGCGAAGTAGTGTTCTCGCATTCACTTAGTAGTATACTTACATACGTGCTCTGTACAGTGCAGTGATACAATTTCATATAAAATTATAGGCATAAAAACCATGCATCGCTTGCGATTCAGTCGCCAAGCGGCACCATTCTGCAATGACTACAGCATTTACAGCATCGTACATGTTCTCATTAAACACAGTGCAGTGGTTGCTGTCGTAATCGAAATAGTGAAATCGAAAATAAAACCAGTCCACGATCAGAGGTATTATGATATTGCACGGGTTTATATCTAGTCATATCAATGTAGACTGGACGTCGAAAAATCGAACAAAAACATTCTAAATTAATATGAGGTTAATTGTACCATCGCTATCTTGTAACTTTATATTATTTTTAAAGCTTGAAGTCTACATATACAAACTGAAAAGAAATATGGGCACTATCAAACAATCTAGGCACATTCTCACTAAAAAACAATGAGGTCTTTGTTGATATCGTAAAAACAAAAGAGACTATCGTATTGGACCATATGTGATACACGACTATACGTAACATTACATGTTTAAAGTATAAATCTGAAAAGATAGCATGATTCACTATTACGCCGTGACAAGATTAAATGAAGCAGTAGTATGGAGATGTAGATGATTAGTAGCATACTTGACTATATATACTACAATGACAATAGACATGTACAGACGATAGATATCTGTATTGATTCTCCTCATGAACAGCCTGACATGACATGACATAATGAGTAATACACATATGAACTGACGTACAACACGATCTCTAGTGACTATCATGTTATTTACAAGATGTGTACATGTGGATGATGATATACGCAGTATAAGTTGATGTAATTTATACTATATGGTCAATAATATTAGTCTACACCTGCATTCTGTAAATAGTTGGTAAGATCTGGATGATAAAGGTATATGTTTCTTGTGACTTTTACAAACTAAATAACGACATCCACAGGGAATGCACCCATATTAGACAAGGTTATATTCCTTACAGTATACCATTTAGTTAGTATTTTTGTACTTTGAGTATTCTTTTATGCCATGCTAGCAGACGAGGAAGGGCAACCTGTAAGTTTGCATGTCCGCTGGACACCGTACATACGTTTTTCTTATTGAACCAATACAAAATGGTAAACATTTTACTATGTATTTATATACACTACACGTCCTTACATAATATCTCCTCATATCCCAATGCCTTGCATACAAGTTCCATTCACACACTCATTTACTCACACATGTTGTCTAGGATATACACAAACCACTATTTTATTATATAAAACATTCTCAGTTCTTTGTTAATGATTAAAACATGACCTGTGAACACAGTTCTGCTGCTAGGAAACAACAGGGATTACAAATTACCAGACTGTATCTATAGGCAATACCACGACAACAAATGTATCACCGTAGCAACACAGCAGTATTACCATGGAAACCAATTGGTATTTAACGACATATTTAATTAGTTTAGTACCACTTTTAAGAATAAGATTACTCGCTAGTTCAATTTAACAATAAATTACTTGCATATTTAGATGGAATTGTATTGATACTGGTCGGATTTAAGTCTCAGGCTTGAGATACTCGTGAACAATTTGGTTTAAGGCAAATAATGAGAATGTTTCCTTCACTCATGTGACTAAAAGCATCTTATAAAATACACATTTCAAAGCGACTTGTTTATCAATGAGATATTGAGTTGTAACAGGGATCAAATAATTCTGATACAATATACATCAATCTACAGTGTTGCTTAACGTGATCGCCTTTGATACAAGTGTAAGCACATCAGACAACAGTGCGATGTACATTGTTACAATGTATAAAGCCACTAGAGACTAGCACTAGATATTAATGTACTGAGGGATTACAGTTGGCAATGACGTATGCAGTATTCACAGTTATAAACTGAATATCAGTTTTGATGGAGGAAAGTGTTGTCCTGGTAAGTAGTGCAAGTCCATCTCAGCAGCTTCATCTGGCGACAGATATCCTCCAGACTTCAGGACGTTTAAAACTAAATGTTAGGTGATTACAGCTCAAACATTCCTAAGATGATCTTCATGCTGGAAGGAAGAACAATTTAGAAATATCAAGTGGTCTACTTTTGTGTTTTTAAGTAGTATGAGAAACGTTACCATAATTCGGCATGTTGCACTACTAGTAAATATGTTTCTTACCTTTACTATCATTCCTCATATCACCATTATCACTGCAAAAATAAAATGAAAGACAATATAAGCAAAGTGAATTATTGAGGACTTTATGCTTGTCATACAATTTAGATTAAAATGTTTCTGAAGTCAAAGAGTGCTTTTGATCTATACGTACACGTCCGATTAAATCAACTGAGGTCGCAATGATTACCACGACAATATGACCAAATACCGGCACATGCTGTGTGTTCGGCAGGTATGAAAATTACTCGAGTAAACAGTTTATTGCAAGTGAATATTGTGCTTGTATTTGAGCTGGTTGTGAGTATGGGGGTGTGGCACCTCTCTTGGCAATCTTACAAGTGGAGTGAGTCTGGTACTCGTCAGTATACTCGAGATAACACAATCTCCCCTCCACTCTCGCACACTTGTGCATAGTAACTTGTCTCTGCAGCCTTAATTTGTGCATCACATACATCACATACCACACACCAGCAAATTACCAATGTTCCCATACATCCATTACCTACACAAACAAACCACACTGCTAATTTTATAATCAACCAACAACAAATAAATTCAAACACTATTGCCTGGTAGTGATTTAAAAATCGTGCTAATGAAGCACGAGCATCGCTAGTTTATTGACTCGCTGGGGTTGATAGTAGATTAAGATAATCGGATGATAAGCCGTATATGTGGGTGGGTGAAGATGTCCGAGGTGACAAAGATAGTTGATACAGTGGCAGCTTCCACCAAGAGATGCGTACAGATAACGGTAAGTTACAATTACATGTCACGCTGACAAACAAAGCTCATGCACAAATGTCGCGTCTGTATAGTTTACTTCACACATCAAGCGTCTTCAAGGTCAGATTATCAGGAATGATCACACTTTCTCTGTTTAACGAATGTTTCATCCCCTTTCATAGATGCACATTCATATCATAGCACTGTTGCTACGAGACTATGGTTGAGAATCATTGCAATATTACTGCGATGTCCCGGTAATGCCACAATAGCTCATAGTGAGGCAATTTATATTTAATTAACAAAGAGTATGAGCTGATTACATATGCGTACTGGCAAAGCAATCATCCTTTCTCTAATGGGTAATTAATTGATAACTATAATGAGTTTGTCAGTTGGACGCCCATGGACATGCGAATCTAAGATGAGGATGTGGTAACTTTCATAAATTACACGTGACAGTTGGACATCAGTATGGAGGGTGACAAACTAACTGTGGCTTGTTCAGAAACTAGGGGTGCTAGATAACACACTTGGCGCGGTTATCTCTGACTGACTCAAAAGGTCAGACATTACTGACCAGCGTCCCCTTCCATCTCAGATACTCGTGGCTAAGTTACAGTGTCTATGATAGTCAGAGGGTTGCTGAGACTGACAGGGAAGTATCGGATTTACCAATATAACCGCGTCTGATACAGTAGTTCCTACCAAAGCGTTTCCATAGCCACCACTACATTTTCCGTAGCTTTCCCATCACTAGCCCAAGGGATGGATGATTGGTTGTTGTAAAATAGTACTTTTTGCCAAGAAAAATTTCGAATATCAGATGCTGGTAGAAAGCACCCAGTACCCTGATAAAAACACACTAGTTGGCAGTTTAATCTGTGTGTTTGCTCATTTTGCGCGGATTTCCCGGCATTTAATCTGATTAATTCACCAGATCGTCGCTTTCTTCCGGCAAAAAGCCTGCACTGGCCATTGTTCATTGTGAAGTGCCCTTAATTCTGGGGAAAATTCCAGGATTTTGAGGCTCGAGCCTGTCCAGATAGCAGACAGCTTCATCCCTCTCTCTCTCGTACCACGCCACCGTCAGATGTGGAACTATCACAGAAATCATTGCTGACAAAGAGTTCTGATTAGTTACCATGACAACCATGTGGATTTGGTTGATTTAAAACAGCCAGATCAGTGAGCGAGTGAGTTTGCGGCAGATATTGAAATTGGTGGAATGATTTAGCGGAGATGACTGGTGCATGGTTTAGATATTGGCACAGTGCTTCCCACCTAGAAAACTGGAAATTGAAGCAGCATTCAAAGTCGAATGGTTCTTGTGCACTCTAGAGGGCTAACACTATCTGTACTCTTCAATAATCTATGGTGCTTGTTAGTGATAATTGATCTTAAAACTTTCAATAAATAATGTAAATACTGGTCTGTGTAGGCATTTTCCCAGCGAGCACCCGACAATTTCAAGTTGTCTTCCCAGCGCCTGAAGATTGAACTCTGCCAGTTTGTGGCAATCAGATTCTAAATCTGGCACGAGCGAATTCGCTGAATCATATCTAATCCGAACTAGTCTCGTTAAGCCACGCCCTATTGAGGACGATCCTTTTGTGTTGCCATGGTTATAACCAAATAAATTCGAATGCATTCGGTAAATATTGTGGGTAGACGAGTTAGTCTTGGTGTAATTCGGTTAGAATTTCCCCCGAGAGCTATCACTCAATGCCGCGACATTGCATAGGGCTCTCACTGAGCCCAAACCGCCGGGAATGGGGGGCCCAACCCGTCGGGCATCGAGGCAGACGCCGAAACAGACACATACAGTGTGCCCGATATTAGCTCCGCGTGTTCCCGGGTGGCAGGATATGCTATAGGATGTGGGAAGTTTTTTTACATCGGTTAGGAGCCACGGTTTGTGTACATGTGTACCAGGCTGAAACAACTCAGTGCAAGGATGATTTAACTCAACAGTGCTTGGGAAAATGCAATATCTCCCCCGAGTAACCAGTCAATTATAGATTAGACCACAGGATTCTAATTAATTACAAACTGTCGTCTAAATTATCTATCCTATCGAATATTGTCCATCAAGTGGGACAAGAAATGAGCCCAAAACACAATCATGTTCAGAAATACTAAATTCAATCGCATACTCCATCTATTATGGTCATCGGGGTTGTTTTCGTGGCCCGCGGCCGCTGCAATAGGAAATCTTACAGCTTCTCTCGTATGTGGCGCCAATAAAGGCATACAACTGCTTTAAATTTCAGCTATTATAGAAAAGGGAAGCTTCTAAAACTAAACGTGGTATTTATGATTATGTTCATGGTCTGAGTGGCTCGAAGCTTTATACGGTGCTCTCTGTAGCATGTAGAAATGATAATCCTGCCACGATACACGAGTATTTATCACCTCGGGCATGCTCTGCATTTACTATAGCATCATAACCTGATCCGCTTCAGTAGAGGAGGCTGACACAGGATATGATCATCCCGCAAGGGTCCCCGACTAAGAAATGTCTGTCTTCAGGCAGACTCAATCATCGAAGAAAATGTCCTTCTCTGGGCCACGAAAGAGCAGCCAAGCGAAACCTCGGAGCAGCGAGCTTCGGGGCGGGGGATGCGGAGCCTGGAGTCACCGGCAAACTTCCCCCTACACCACACGCCATCATCCACCAAACATCACCCAGATCATACACACGAGAAATCAATACAAGTACTCGCGAGTAGAAAACATCTCCGTGCTCCCGGTGGAGGATCTGCCGTGACATCGTCACGCAAACTCACGTAACACGGTATTACAGGGCGCGGGGATGCCCGAGAACAACTACCCGGGGATAACCACCCGGGGACGCCGGCTTTATGGGCTCATCTCAGGGTAGAGAGGCAGGGATACATCCTGGTGATCGAGCCGCATCAATTTACCACAAATAGAATGATTTGATGAACAAATCGGCGGGGGAAGGATGGCATTAAGAGGAGGGCTGAAAACGATGGCTGAATAGCTGCATCGAGAAAGGTCGTAACGAATCTGGTTATATAGGCGACGTAATGGGAGAAGGCCACGATTTGCTTCAATTCGCAAACCATTAATACAAATGGTCTGATTCTTTTTATCCATAGCCTTTTTATCATGCTACAGGGGCATAAAGAGTGCAAGAGGGCTCAATCTGAAACGCATTCCCCGAATACTTCACAGTGCATTTCATATCCCTTCGCATTCACCAGCCAGTCTTGTAGCAAGTATAAGCGACCTTAGCAACTGGCTGAGGTGAACTCTCTCACCAATCAATCAAACATCAAAGTGGTCCCATCACTCAACGGCCAACGTGAGTTATTTCCTAACTCGTCTACTTGATCGATAGCTGATCAATAGTTGCGATCGATCAAGTGCTGTTAATACAATATCAATGTAACTGTAGCTTGGTGTTTTTAGGTCTAAATCCTGAGGATTTTACAACAGACGTCTATATTTTTCAGTACAATATCTATAGCCTTTCGCCGCAAATAGAATCTTCATAACGTTTTGTGAAAAATCCAAGTACTTACTTTTGGGGTATTGGCTTATGTCCTGAAAATAAAGAAAATCCGTTCATTAGATAAGTGTATTTGCATAATTCACAT